>JAAGAY010136136.1:14007-40082 GCA_011801015.1 Ardeotis arabs | reverse complement strand
TAGCCCTTGCCCCCCCCCCCCCGCCCTTACTCTCTCTTGATATAATTGTAATGTTTGTGCTTGGGTATTTTGCAGCATTCTTTTTCCAATTGAATTCTAGGCATTGTGATTCTAATAGTTTCATGTTCTTTTTGGCATAAACTCTAGTATTAAGGGCCAGCTATATTTTACTCTGACAAGTTTCTATATCAAAGTTTAGAAAAAAGACTGAAAAATATAGCAGCTCAATTTTGGGATATGTAACCAGTGGTTGCCAATGAAAACTGATGTTATGAAATCCCATAAGGATCCGGCTGTATTCCATGAAATATTCTTGGCTTGTGACTGAAGAGAAACATGAAGGTATATGAGTAGTAATTTAAGTACATTTCATGTTTCTTGCTTCTAGAAACTGTACAAAAATAGCTGGGTACAGTAACAATAAAATCCTTGTTCTTACAAGGATATTCTGAATTTGATATAACAGTCTGACTTAAAAATGGAGGTTGTTTTGAAGATAGTCCTTCAGAAAGATTCTCCTATTTGTGCTATGTGAATGCCTGTGTTATATTTAGGCACTGAAAAATACTTTTGGACTGAGTGTCCTGTATTCTGCGGTGGGAGGGGAGTGGCTGGGGAAGATATGAGCTGTGCTTTCTTTCACAAGGATACTTAAAACTCTTTTCCAGTGATCCTGCTCCCTCTTAGAGAGTCAAGGCTGAACTCTGCTGCCTCCAGTCTCCCTCTCACAAGAGCAGGTTATAAACTCTCCTTACACTGACATGTGGGACAGTGGTTTGTATTGCAAATGTATCCTTTATTTAGCTGAAAGGGAATACTTTTAATTCTGTCATAATTGAACTGAATACCTTTCTAAACCAAAGCAAGGCAATGTAATTTCTTTGTGATGTCTACTGTGTGGTGGGCTTGATTCCTTCATTTTTTCTTAAGTAGTTCCAATGTGAACATGGAAATGAGTCTTGAGTCAAATTTTGTATTGTCATTATAGTCTGTCAGTATTGAGAGAGAAGAGCAGAGCAGGTGCTATCTCTGAGCTGAATTGTATTTCACAGGGATTGTCAACAAATTGTGGGAGTTTCTCATCCCTTACTCTGCATGGTCTTTGTAATGGCTTTATCTGTCGCCTCATCCCTAGCATCAGTTCTGTAAATAATTACCCCATGACCCTTTGGTCCTTAGTAACTCTTTCAAAAGCACAGCTAATCATTTTATAAAAAAGGCAAACTGGTTAATTCTTGGCAAGTTTGTCTCAGAGCCTTGTCTCTGCAAATGGACGTGATGAACTTTAGCAGTAATAAACAGCTCGGGTGGAACTGCAGCACACCTGCTGCTTGATGGGGAGCATTTCTCTTTCCCTTCCACTGACACTGTTGTCTTGTATGTGGTAGGTGTTGCTGTAAGACAGCATCATGCATGATTTTGTCTGCTGCGGGTTTTTTTGTCACATACAGCAACTTACAAATTCCTATTATCGTGCAATAGTATTACCATAAACTTGTCTTTGTGGTAATTATTGAATGAAATGCACACTGGTGTCACATCTTGGTCTGCAGTTTGATTTCTGTTCAACCTGCTGCCATTCAGCACTGGTTCTAAAGAGGCTGTGGCTGGAGATGTGTCTCACTCCCATGCTGCACAGGTGCAGGTTACTTGATTTCACAGGAGTGGTGGCTGTACTTAACAGCACTTCAGTAGGCATCAGTGTCTTCACAACTGCAAAGGACAGATTTTACTTCCATTTAATGGGACCAGTACATCCATATGGCATTGCCTACTTCTGCAGTAGAACTGGGGATTATGAAATTTAATTTCCTTTTTCTTCAAAGTGGACGTAAGTGTAAGGTTTCTTGCTACCCATCTCATAGCTTGTGGGCTTGCTGTGCTAAATAATTTAGCTCCTTTGAGACGTGAGTATGTTACGTTGTCCATGTCCACGGTAAGCTGCAGAGGAATGTGAATATCAGGCTTCAAGTTAAAGAAATGAGATGCTTCCAACTTGCTAACCAGAGAGAGAATTACAGGAAGGGCTGTACCACATGGCCTTTCTCGACTTGTTTTATTTTTGTTCCTTGTTTCTTTCTCTTGCTTCTCCCTGTATTCCAGTTAATGCTGAGTGTACTCAGCTGAGGTACTCGGTCTCCTTAGACTTCTGCAAGTCCAAGTATGTGATACCGAACAAGAGAACACGATATGTACAGAGAGATTGTTTAACCATTTTTTATTTTACTACAGTTTCTTCTGTTGTAGTGTTTAGGTTTTCTACTTGTAACTAAGAAAATAAACTTACATAATCTATATATAATATTTTTCTTTGCTTGCATTCAGTAGCACTTCAATGGCCACTACAATGGATAAAGGGTCTATTTGTGCCACTTTGATATGCACATACAACAAATACACCTACTTGTGGTCATATAAAAGATGTTTTGATTTTGTGCAAGTTGTATTTAGATGTAGTTTTCTTTCATAAATTGTGCAACTTAAATTTGGAGTAACCTTGCTGTTTTTCATGAGAACTAAAAGTCAGAATAACTTATCTGTTTTAAATCTGAAAGATTGTTCATAAAGAACAGCAAAATAAGATGATGATAGTGTTAGATATTAATGTTTATCTCTCTCCATTTTAATATACAAAGTCTATTTGTGAGCTAGAGAGAGTCACAAATTTGCAAGTCAGTTTTTGCCTTTGTTGCTCCAGTTGCATGCTAGAATGCTAACATAAAAGTGGATTAATCTGAAGAAGGAATAAATTTGTTTTGTTTTAAAGAAGAATTTATTTTCAGCTCATGACTGAGTTAAAGTTTCTGCAAAGCATTTTTTTCCCTCTGAAGTGTTACGAAGCAACTACCTTCTCTAATAGGATCAGTTAATAAGAATTAGGGTTTAATCTCATTAAAAGCTGATAACCTCAAGTAGGATTCTGAATAAAGCTATCATCATATGTAAAGGGCGAGTATTTTGTCCAGGCTTATGGGGAAAGGTAATAAAGCATTTATTGATGCACTATTACGAAAGCTGAGCAAAGAATGGCATGCCACAGCAGTGGTTTTGTGTATAAAGCTGCAACTTGTATTTTACATTCCAAAACTAACACAATTTTAGTAGCCTTCAGTGCAAAGCTATTCAGTTGAGTGGAGTTAATAACAAATAATATGCTAGAGGGAATAAGCAGCCAACCTAAACTTATCTATTACAGTACTGTTATAACTAAAAAAGAAAAATTACACTTTTATATATTGGAACAATATGAGATTACAGTTTGTACAATTCCTTCCTCTGTCAATGCAATTAGCAGCACTTATTGGAACGCTGTGGAAGTAAATTCATAATTTTTCTCCCAAACTCCTTTGAAAGCTTTTGAAAAATATACTAGTGCTGAAGGATTCATATTGATGGCCTGAGTGGTACTTGAGGCATAAGAGTTTCCCTGTTAAAAATTATTAAGAAAAAATATGACATCTGTTGTTAATAATATCTCAGTTCCTGTGTGCTACCTAGCTCCGTGATGACCAGGTAATTGTTTTCAAATCTTGTTTATCAATATGATCTGCAACAGAGATGAAGGAAGAATGCAGAGGGCTGCTCACAGAGAGGGGTCCTTCCGAGGCCTTGTAATTCTGAGACACCGGTCAAAGAAGTCAATCGCTTCAAAGAACGTTCTCCCTACCCCCCGCTTTAGCCATAAATCTTACTTCTAAGTATTTTGACTGTTTCAGTCTAGTGTTTAAGCCCACACAGTGGGCACTGGAAATTAATCCTTTAATGCAGAAAGAAAAGTACCATTAGCTCATTTCCGGCAGCTATTCTGTGTTTCAGACGAGGTGTTTTGCTGTCGAAACAAATGCAGTTATTCATAGGCTGTGGCTGTGTGATTTACATCAAAGCCTATATTCAGTAAAGATAATAGATTTACTTTCTTCATGCATGTGCCCACAATATAATCCTCCTTTGATAGAACTTGAAGGAATTTTTTCAGCGTTTTGTAGCATCAATGTTTTAATGCATTGAGTAGTGGAGAGGGTTTTTTCCATTTAAGTTCAAAAGTTCATGTTATGATCCTGTATGAAATGTCTGCTTATGTAACTAAATGTGCCTGGTTGTGGGTTAGGATGTACAGTGTGCACGCTTTTTAAATTTTGTTTTTCCTCTCTCTTTCCTTCTCCTCCCTTTCTCCTCCACCCTATCACACTTGGCTCTCGTTGCTTCTCTGTAGCCACACTTCCTCCATTGCATTATCCCGGTTCATTATCCAATACCTGAACGGGATTAATTGAGTGTCTCTTGGGAAGCAGACCGTTGCTCTGAACTTCAAGAAACTCGACAGAGTTTTATTCTTATTGTAAGCTTGCAGGTATGGGTCTTGCTTCACTTGGTGCCAGTCTGATTACTGACATCAGTTGGGGCAGCACTGGATCTCAGTCCTGTAAGGAAAAGGGCAGATTTGCAGTTTGGAGGGGCCACCACACTTTTTACATTTTATTTGTTGCAAGTTGAGTGCTCCTTGCTGATCTTTCCCCTCTCCCCCAGTTATACATGTGATTCTTTGGGCTTTACAAGACAGATTTTCTTTAAGAAAACATTCTGTTTTCTAGTGGGCCAAGGAATCCCAATATGTTGGAACCTTCTTACATTAAATAGGTACTTTTTGACTTTTGCAATCTCTAGAGTTAGAGGCAGTGTGATGCATTTTGGAAATCTGTAGTTATAACCCAAGTTTTCCTAGTTTCTGCTCATTTGAAAGACTTTGTAATCTGTCAAATGTATATATTAAAGGAACTGGAGGACGATGGGAGGTACCCAAGTATGACCTCTGTTTGACTAGAAATTGTAGAATTGTTTGAGTAGAAATACAGCTACTCAATTATCTAAGCCATGTTAAAATCAGAAGAAAGGCAGGAGTGGAAACATCCCACCCTTATTAAGTGCATAGGACTGTATTTTGTCAGGGTAACACACCTTCCCAGCAGCATCTCAGCTGAGAGCAGCGTTGCGTGAATGCAACGAGGCAGCTTCCAGTCTTCATCTGACACCAGAGCAGTGGTACCCGTGTAACGAGCTGCAGGCAGATCTTGCAGTCTCACAAACATTGTGGCTATTTGCTTCTTAATCTCCAAGTACTCTCTTGTCACTATCTCATAGCAAAATCCCAATCCTCAAATTGCAGGCAGCTCTTGAGAATAGGTATTTTTTCATTAAAGCAGGATAGGTGATGTTTGAACTTTTTTTGTCTTTATTTTTAACAAACTTTTTATTGCATCATTTGAAATTATAGAACAACTGGCACCAGTTTGTGCTAGTGTATGTATAACCAGTGTGAATGTACTGGGGTGTATAATTTTACTCTGTATCTGATCCAGTTACTTGCCTCTGTTAGTTATTGCTTCTGCTCTTCGTGTTATCCTGTGTTTAGGACTTTTATTTGCAGTTTTACTCGTGTCTTTGTAACATGAGAGAATAATTAAAACATGCTGTAAGAAACTTTTCTGTGGTTTTTACTAAGCATATCCTTCACTGTTTTTATAATGGTTTTGCATACCTATCAATCACATTTAGTAGGAAATGCAATCTCCTATAGTCACTGCAGCTCCAGTGAGCCTGAACAAGTTGAAAACTTTTCACTAAGTTGACTAACTGAAAGAAAAAGTAAATGGTGCCGATACTATGTTGCCACTGATTGTAGCCAGTGGGGTAAAACAGGGACAAAAAGTGAAGAATCCTGTCAAGTCTTCTGAGAGATTTTAAGGCACTTGGGTATAATTGATTTTAAATAGTTGACCCTTACAATAATGTTTAGGTTTTCCTGATCTTTGATTGCTAAGAAGTATTTAGTAAAAATATAGGATGCAGGACCGTGTACCTTTGGTTCCTTTTCTGAAGGCTGGCACTTAGAAAACAGGTGTAGTACCAGTTCTGAAAGAAGGATGTGCCAAAATACCGAAATGCTGGTCTCACTTCTCTTCTTCTGAATGGTTTGTCCATGTAGAAAACATAATCAATCTAGGTGTTGCAATGTTAACTCCTCTTATGGACATTCAATTACAGAATAAATGGCTTTCTTGGGGGGGGGAAGAAAAAGGTGCCTGCAGAGACCAGGAACCTTCCTTGGGCTGTGATTTCACAAACTGCTCGGCTGACCTGACTGCCTGCTGTCAGTTAAAGGCTCTTATTCTTCCTTCTCTGAGCAGTGTGGTTCCCCTCTCTTCTCTGTGCCAGGTGAGCTATTTAAACTCCCTAACCAAGCTGAAGAGGATGCTATTCTATTACTGAGTTAGAGAGGTGAGGTGGCTCAATGAGGAGGAGATTCCAGCAGATTTCCAGAGCTGGCATAAGACAAACTGTGGAGATGTGCTCTGGAATTAAGGAGAGGAGAAAAAAGAACGGAGGGAGGGGAAAAAAAAAAAAAAAAGAGCAGGACCTCCCTCCCATTCCTGACAGTAGTGAGCTCTTACATGAGACTGCCTCACATATGAAACTGTATCCTTGGACAGGTGCCATCCAGGCACGGATCACTCCTGGCTGTGCCTAATTTGAGGTCTTGCAATAACATAGCCAAGGTGTGAGAAGGTGGTAAATGGTTAACTGCTGTACCCTGAGGAGCTAAACCCTGCCATAGCAGAGTGGTGGAGCTGCTGCAGACACCTGGCATGGACAGACAGGCAGCGTTTCCTGCTCAGGAAGGAAAACTACTGGGATCTGACATTTTGGTTTTTTGTTTTGTTTTTTTTTTAATCTTAGAGCACAGGGTTCTACAAGGTGTACAGGTGAGTGGTAAAAACTCCAGCCTCATTACTGATATTCTTGTGGATTAAAACTGACTGCAATGGTAACCAAAGTGTCATTTAAACATGTTACTTTGTGCAGATACCACTCCTAACTTGAATACTTACACTAAGTCAAAAAGAGTCCTTCATCAGTAGTTGCATTTCAAAGACCTGTTGGGTTCTTGAGGGTATTCTTGTAGCAATGAGTAAGGAAGTAACGGCTAAGGCACTAATTTGCAATTTGGGAAGTTCACATAGTTTCTGTGATAGAGACTGTTGGACACTGACTTAGTGAGATACATGAAAATACTTGGTACTTGTGGACCTTGATGCAGAAGAGTAATTAGGTGTCTGTCTGATAGATTTGTATCCACAAAACTCCTTAGAACTGTTCTGTGGATGCACAAGAAAGATGTTTTTACACAAAAAAAAAGAGTGGTGCTTTAGCAGGGGAGGAGAGGGTAACAAAGGGTGCACCTACTAACATTTATGCACTTCAAAGGCAGTGAATACATACTCTTGCAGGTATTGCAACAAAAGAGAAGAAAGAAAGGGTAGAATTTTAACTGATCCAAATTGAAGTGATTCTTTTGACTTTATTCAAACCTCTCTAGGGCTCTATTTGGACTACTGAAAGTGAAATCTCTGACCCAAGTGGGATATAGTGAAAACACACAACAACTTAGATACAAAAAATCTGTTACAGCAAAGATGGATCTGATGGAAAATGGAAATTTTCCTGGGAAGGGAAAACTGGGACGGAATTGGGAAAGTAGAAATGCTAACTGAGACAATTCTTCATCTTTAGCCACTGTGCGTTAGTGTCTGGTGATGCATAGTAGTAGTGACAGTAACTGTTGTCTTCTCCTTTGAATGTCCTAGAGAGTCCTTGACATCTGTTTATGCACATGGGTATGGGATCTCTAGGTGCTTAAAGACTTTTAAAAGTTCTGCATAAGTTATTGTAATAGTTATAAAAATGAAATGAAAGTATAATTTGATTCTTTTTCCAGAATGTAGGGGTGAGAGTGTTATCAGTTTTATTACTGTTTGAATTAGAGTACTACTTAAAACTCCTCAAGAATTTTTAAAGATTTAAATGCCTGGGGATGAGGTCTATGTCTTGCCAGAGACTGCATAAACAAGTACTTGAAAACAGTGGCTTTGCGGCAAGAGGTTTGTATTACATAAGGGTAAAAACCCCCTTTCATCTGTCCAGAGACGAATTTGACTCCTGAGACTTTATCAAGATTGATGGGAATTCCACCCATAACTGGGTGGGATGCAGACACGGTCTTAGGTACTCGCCATGCTCTACCTGCGTGAAACTTTCACATGAGAGCAATCAAGGGAGAGAAAGCCATTTCACAGGGAGAAATTTCCTCCTCTACACAGAACTCAACTAGATGGAGATGAATTGTGCCAGACGTCCCGTCTCCCATACACTGTTATTTTTATTCTTCCCTAAAACTGCAGGCTCGCACACCGCTTGCAGCTTACATCAAATGCTGCGGTCTCGCGCCCAGCCCAGGGTTACATACTTTTGGTAGGTGTGCTGCTGCTCCTGCAGTGCTAGGAATGCTGGAGGGGTGCCACGCGCTGTTGGTAAATACAGGCTGCAGTTTGACAGTAATTGCTTTCTTCCTGGAGTTTCAGAAATTACGTACAAAAGCAAATGAAGCAAGAGAAAGCATTCTGCTTTAAATACATTTCATATCAGATGCTATTTATGTTTTTGCGCTCCTTTGAATGTGGTACAGTTAAATATATGAAGTCTGTAATAGAGGAGCAAGTATTTGGAAATGTCCCGAGTTATCTTGGCCATAATTATTTTTATAAGCCTTTCTTCTCTCCTGGCCTTTAAATAAATTTAAGGAGGCAGGCGAATGCCCTGTGACTGGAGCAGTGCCCTTCACCACACAAAGCAGCTTCTGCCGTATGGCCTCTTCCTCACGAAATGCCCAGCAGACACCTTGCTCCCTTCAGTCTGTCTTAAAATTGCTAACAAAAAAAGTCTGGCCAGCCCAGCTGACTTTGGGAGAGCGAAGGAAGAATTTTTTCATATTTCTGGCTTTTTTGGGTTTTAGGTTTGGAAAAGGTATAAAATATTTGTTTATTTGCTTTCTGTGTTCTAGTGGTTTGACCTAGTTTCACTGTAATACCTCATAAAGAAAAAAACCTACTCTTTTGGAAAGGCACAAATTTTTGTCTGCAGAAGGTAATTTAAGCCCCTCAGGAGATTTTTGTTTTTTATACAGAAACTAACCAAGTTTTCTTAAAAATCAGAAGCAATTCTGAGTTACATATCACAGTGTGAATCTGTCCTAGTTCTTCATGCAGGACTGGCCAGTGAAGAAGACTGGTTGCTAACAGGTAGTGTTACTGTGCCTTTTTTTTTTTTTTTTCCCCTGTAGTTGTGGTTTCTGGAACATGTTTGGGGGACACTATATTTTCTTGTTTTATATGCTTACAAAGTATGTACTTTAAAGAAAGGGAATTTCCATTTAGCAGAACATTTAAATTCCCAAGCTTATGCTCCTACTAAAAACCTTTAGTTTGGCACGCTTATTAGAGTAAGCTTAACTTGCAGAGAGCAATTGATACATAAATTTGAAGTGTGATGGTGGGAAGGGGAAGAAAGAATCCAAAATAACCAACACATGTAACACAAAGGAAAAAGAAAGAATACCCAAGTTTCGTAAAGAGCTCGGTCTAATTTCTTTCCAGAAAAACAAATCCTTAAATAGAAGATGTCAGTTTAAAAAAAAAAGTCACATCTGTCTCCTTCATACATGAAATATTCTTAAAATAAATCCTTTTTTAAAAGCAAAATGAGTTCATGGTTATCTAATGAACTTTTTATAGGCTTGCTTTAGTTCCATTTTTTGGTTGTTTTATTTTAATTGTAGTGAAAGTGAGTGAAACTGTGAGTTTGAGAAGGGGGAGTGTTATGAACACCTCTATAGTTTGGTTAACTTGGTTAGGGACATTGCTGCTCATTGGTAACCTCTTAACCAGGGAAGGAGATGCTGTAATGAAATACTCCTTCATTTGGAAGACCAAAACCCTTCTATCTCCAGTCGTCTTTTTAGTTGTCTACAGAATAACTGTGAATAAAAATGCTGATGCTTTTAAGACTATACAAACATAAAGAAGCTAAGTACCCTGTTTGCTTTAGGAACCTGTAAGTGACCAGGGCCTTTAAGATCCTATTTAGAAAGCTTACCAGAAGCATTTTGAGTGTCAATGTAACAGAAAACCCAAGTGGAAAGTTGGTCAAACATCCAGAAGATGTGTAAGTAGAAAAGTTAGACATATGCATTGAATTGAGAATTAATAGTTGTTACAGGCTGGACCAATCTCAGCTGTTTTAAACTGTCCCAGCCTCATCATCCCAATTCATTCTTTAATTGGAAATAATTTAAGTGTGATATTTGCTGTGAAAGAGCTGTCATCAGGCATTCATGTATATTTAAGTGAAATGAAAAAGTAATCCAAACTCTGTTACACAAAGAGCATCTATTAACCTGTTTGTATGTCTGTGTCTTTAGAAAATGCTGCTGGCTGATGGCCCTCAGCAGAATTGAGGAAAACCTCCTTTTATTTTACTGCTTCTGGAAAATTGCAGGAAATATTGACCTTATTTACCTGAGCATATGATATAACTTAGAGCAGTTCACTTGCAATCCATGTTGACATTTCCATTTTACAGGAGTTAGTGGGTTTATTCCACAATAGCATGTTTGCACACAAGTCTTCTGGGATGGCTTATCCTGCGATAGCTGTAGTGTTCCACCTGCCTAATGAGCAAGGCCAATGTTTTTTTTTTTTTTTTTTTTTTTTTTAAAAAAAAAAACCCTAACATTGCTTTCATCTTTAGGCTACTATTAGCTATACAATTGCTGTACAGATGATAGTTCATGTTCTGTGAGGAAATTTGTGCAACTAACAGTCATGCAAGATAAGATTTTTCTTTTATAAATTGAATTGCCTAGTTAAAGCTCTCCGTGTGTCTGACTGAGAATAACCTGCAAAGCCAGAGACTGAACAAAAATGCTGTTCTTGGTAAGATGCAGTCCACCACACCCTTCCTTCTTTGTAACTTCCTTCCATTCTTTCCACTTTTCAACTTTGTGCTGTAGTTTGGGATAGGTTGGTAGGCAAGGTAATAGCCAAATAGTTGGCTAGAGGTTAAAGCATTAGCCTGGCCTGTGTGTTTTAGTACATAGATCTGCTGCCATTCTCCTGAGTGGTGTTGGACAAGCTGGCTAATGTTTGTTTCAATTCCTCTTCTGTGAGTCATGGGTAACACATCCCTGCCTCATCAGATTGTTGTGAGGATGTATTCATGTGGCTTTGGCTTCTGAAGTTACAGGGATGCAAGGTATAACTTCTCTCTCCTGCAATCGTGTGAAAACAACACATTATGTCTGTACCCAAGAAAGTTAGAAATGGGAGATTAAACTACAGCAGAGCAGCTAATTTGATAGGTTTGTTTGCACTTCAGTCAAATTGCATGTGTCCCTTCTCAAAGTCTCTAGGCTTTTCTCTGGTAAAGCCAGTAGACTGTCATGGTAGTTGCACACCTAACCAGTGAGAGGTTGCTTGTGGTTTTCTGTTTGAGTGGGTTTTTTGCTTTGTGTTGCTTTAACCCCCTAATAAATGCCAAGATACACTGGCTTTGGAAAAGACACTTTATCAAATATGTGATAGTTAGGTTTCTGGCATAATTATAATCACTGTAGTCAATCGTTCTGCTTCTAATAATCTCCATAGCAACTACATTCAGTAAAAAGTGAAAATAACTGATTCATGCAGTTCTATGCCAAATGATACATGTGACCAATTTACTATCTGTTTGAAATGTCACATCCGGCTAGTTGATGTATATTCTGCTGGCAATACTTTCAGTGGCTTCCCTTCAGAAGCAAGGACATGGGAGCTAGTTCTTATTTGCAGTGCTATTAAGGGAAATGGACTTTTAAATGTCAAGCGAGTGTTAGTGTTAGTGTCCCTCCATCTCTTTCTCCAGAATATTCAAACAAAACCAGGAAAGCTTGGTAGCGAGTAATTTGCTTTTTATTTCATTCCTCTCTGTATGAGGAAGGTGACATTTTAAAGCTGTTTATACCTGTGCAAATGCTTTGTTTTGGCTTAGCTTGAACCTACTCCTAATGAAACTTTTTTTTTTAAAAAAGGTAATGGGTCTTACAGCTTCTTAAATGTCATTATTTCTAGTTCTTCTGTCTACTTTGTATTTTGGCTTAACAGTTGCATGTGTCCCTGAATAATTTCAGGAGTAGTAATTGGAAACAACATCTAGAATATGTGTTCTCTTCCTCCCACTCAGTTTTATCCTGGTCTCTGACAGCTGCTCCTGCAGTTACTCATCCCACCTGAAAGGGTGAAATGCAGAATTGCTTTGGAGCTGAAAGTGAGGAAAATGTCAGGGATTGCTTCAGAGGAGCCTTCTCTGAAATGTCTTGGATGCTTCTTGCCTTTCACATGCATACTTCAAGTTTGATTTTTCAGAGGTGCCGAGGGCCTGCATTTCCTGCTGACTGCAGCCAGCCTTTCTTCTTTCAAAATCGCACCTCTTTTAAATGCCTCTATCCCTTAGCTTTTTAAGCTAGCTTTCAAAGCTGGCTTGAGGGCACCAAAACTTAACTTGGAGATTATGTTATAGACCCCTGTGGTGGGGGTAATGGTGGGAGAGTTAGCACCTCTGGATGTGTGCCCTGTAGAGCTGCTGTTTGTGCTCAGCTTCTCAAAGAATGGTTTTGCAATTAAATCCGTGCTTTAAATTCAGCACCAAAGTAGAATTTTGAAAGATTTGTTGTATAAGGTGTTCTTTTGGGAGACGTAGTAAGTACCTGCCAGTCCTGTGTGTGGAGGTGTTTATTTTATGATTTTAAATGGGATGTAACTCTTATCCTTTAAGCTTTTTTCTTTTCCACTGATCTTTAGGAACATCTTATTTCACACTTAACTCTACTTATTTGGATGTATTTTGCAGGAATCCCTTGAAGCTCGCCCTGGGAATGGACAGCTACCTCCATTTCTGGAGGAGAGTAGTGCCGATTGAAGAAGCCTTCAAGGCAAGTCGACAAGTGTGCTGGTAACTCTCGGAAGAGTACAGGGAAAGGGTGACCTTCCAGGCCAACAGCCATGCCTTTCGGGCTGAAACTGCGACGGACCAGACGCTACAACGTCTTGAGCAAGAACTGCTTTGTGACAAGGATCCGTCTGCTGGACAGCAATGTGATTGAGTGCACCCTCTCCGTGGAGAGCACGGGGCAGGAGTGCTTGGAAGCTGTTGCTCAGAGGCTGGAATTACGTGAGGTAAGAGTAACCCAGGAAAGACCATCTGTCACTGTATAATTTGACACATGTTTAGCTCCGGCAGTCTGTTCATTTGAATCATGTTGTTCTCAGAGCTGGCCAGATATGATCAGCAGCTGGAGCTTGGACAAACATACTCTGGTTGCATGAAAACTGAAAGCAGACTGGCACTCAGGGTTTTGTGCTGTTGCTCGTTTATCATGGCTTTGAGAGCTCTTTGTAATATGAAGGTGAGGTTTCTTCTTTTCTTAGAAAGCGATGGGTGTTACTTTCTGAACCAAGATGTCAAGGGCCAAGCTACAGTAACTTTTATCTGAATGGAACTCTGTTTTCACCAACATTGCTGGTTGAATTATGCCAGTGGGATGGAAACCACTGGCTTTTAAAAATCCACCTTCGTGTAAAGATAGTCTTGTTACTAAAATACTGAAAGAGGCAACAGTTGTGTTACTAGCAGGAGCAACTAGTAACAGCTTGAGGATGGTGGGGTTTTTCTTCCTTTTGTTTAACTGAAATATTTCACATCTGAAACTCTGAAAGGCTTCTTTTACATTCTCAATGCTTCTAAAAAGGATGAAGAAACTCAGTCTTACTTCATTAAAGACTGAAATCCTTTATTTTCTACTTCTTGCTGTAGAGTTCAGTGTTTATTTTAAGTTTTGAGGCCTTTTTAGAAATAGCTCTCCAATGTGCATGGCACAAATGAACTGTCTTCTCTTTCTTACCTTCTGTGGACTCCTTACATGTATCCTGCATGCTTCTAGGCTTTTGCAAGTCACATGTTGAAAACCATTGCCTGGAAATTGCTGCTTGATCATCTGACTGTCCTGGCTGATGCTTTCTGTAAGCACAGCTGGGAAATCTAATAATCTTGCTCTTACATTTGTTGGTCCAGGGCCTTTTGTAATGGTGGCAGCTGGAAGGTAGCATATGAGTAACTAGTGCAGATGAAAACTAAACAAAAGCTCCTTTTTGTACATCAATAATGATAAAGAATGAGAGAAGAATCTCGCTCTGTGTGTGTGCAGAATAGGCAGGAGAACGTGCAGGCAGGAATAGAGCACAGAGTCAGAATATTGCGTAGTGATTTTTCATACTTATTTTTTATTTATGTGGATTTTAGTAGATGAAGATTTCCCAATAATTACTTTTTTTTTGTAACATTTTTTTTTTCTCTCTGATGATGCTTTATTTTATCCTTACTGAGAGGTTAGGTCCTTCCCTTTCCTTCCAGTGCAGAAAGGAGTGAAATGAATGAAGTTGTTCTCCTTGTATTCCTTGTGGGCGTATCTAGTTGGTCCAGCAGAAATCCGGGGCCTGATGATTCTCTCTGGAGGTCCACCTGCATTTGCAAACAATAGTTCCATCAGTGGGTTAGCATTCTTTTCCACAAAGCATTTTGTGATTTCAGAACATGTTTTGTTCCACTTTGGAACAAAGCCTGAAGTTTCAAAATTTTCCAGAGAAAAGACATTAGACAGTAGAGTAGCAAAGGAAGTAGTTTTGGTCAGTATTGAATTTCATGAGAGTTTTATATTGCTTTTTTTAATTTTATTTTATTTTATTTTCAAAATTATTTGTGTCACGCAAAAAGAAATATGTCAGCACAAAAAGTTTGTGTTTCAAGATAAAGAATATTTTAACAACACAGAAGAGAATGCTTTGATGTTGTTGGAACACTTTCTCCTTCTTTCATCACTCTCCCTACTTCTTTTTCCAAACAAAGTTTTGGCAACGTTAAACCAATTTTGTAAAGTTCAGATTTCAACAGTACAGCATTTTTTGACAGAAGTTGGTTGTTGGTTTTTGGGGGGTTTTTGTCTCTTTTTCTCATTGATTCGAGTAGCATCCATTGCTGCTTTAAATGTTTAGGAGAGAAGAGAGTTACTGACCTCTTTCAACTCTGAGAGGATCTCGCTGTATACTCTTCTGCTCCTTTCATAAAGAATAATTGGAGCTAGCAAGCTTGGAAGGTGCCTGGTGCTGGATGCTGTCCTTTCCCTCAGACCCAAAATTCAGTAGTTGTTCTGCCCTTCTAGTCTTTTTGCCATGGTTTGTAGGAAAACAAGGCTGAGGCAGTCATTTGGTGACTGTCCCCTTCCCTCTATAGGTCTACCATCCTTTTTGAACTCGCTGGCCAATCAAATTCTGCAGAAGGGTCAAAAATACATTGACAGAGCTCAAATTTCTACACGATTTGTGCACCTGGATAGCTCAGTAGAGGAGAGAAGCTGATTAAGTGTTGCAAGGAGAAGATTTTTGCAAGTGTCCATGTTGGAGAGAGACTTTAAATTCCCGAAATACAGCAAAAACTTCAGCTGGAATATACCTTTTCTTAGAAATCCTGATCAGCAAACTAGTAAGGAAGAAACTAAGCTTCATTAAATTCCACACTCACAAAACAGTACTAAAATCCTATTTGTTTCCTTCATGCCATCTGAGGTAAGAAAATGTGTTCTCTTTAAAGTAAAGATCAATTTTTGTTCGATACTTTAGTTTGGTCTTATGTTTAAATAAATCACAGGTGTACTCCAACTTTCACCTTCGTGTTAGGTAAATCCATTTTTCAATCCAGCCAATTTCTTAGAAATAAAACCCACACCTGAGCTAAAAAGCCAAACTGTTTGAGATTTCTATGTATTGTTGTGAAGGACTGTCGATCGTTATTCCACACATGACTGAAAAACAGTATCTAATGGATTATGCATATTTCTATTTGATCTCTGGGGAATGCAACGCCCTCCCTGACTGAGACAGGGTTCAGGAACAGGTCAGTAGAAAGTGTAGCCATGTAACTACTGTAAAATCTAGTTTTATCCTTTTCAGCAAAGCTCTTGACAAAGCATCAGGTCTTCTAGTTGAACGGTTACTGGTTCCAATAAAATAAGCTCTTATGCCAGCATTATGTAAAAAGTAAAGAGAAGGGGAGGAAGGAAAAGAGAAGAAAGACAAGGTCAGAAACATAATTTTATAATCTTGTATGTATATGCACAGATTATAAAAAGGACTTTTTTTCCCAATATAATGGCATTTTTCCCTGCAAGTGAGACTAAGTGAACCTGCTTGAAATAGTAGAGTGATCTGTAGATATCTGTTGTGAGACTTCATGTCTTTCTCCTTTTTTTTTCTTCTTAATTCACTTTATAAAATGATAAAAAGTTTAAAGATTGAATGTTCTGGTGTATTGTAAGGTGGGCGGGGGGGAAGCAAATCCTGTGCAGCCAAAATTTATTCTTTTGAGCAGAATTTCACAGTGGTACCTCCAGCACTATGTATGACACTGCAAAACCCAAACCAAAGCAGGAGGATGGTGGGCTGAGCACCGCAGGTGATGGTGACCACTGTGCAGGGATGGCCATTTGCTGTCATTCTGACCTTTTTTTTTTTGTGCCCTAGAAAGTGTCCTCCCCTCATAGGGCATGACTGAAAACCTGTGTCTGGCAACCAAGTTGCCTTGAAGTTTGTCTTGGTTTGACTCATCTTGCCAGCAAAGCTGAGATGGAGTTCAGCCAGTGCTTGGACAAGAGATCTTCTAGGAATAATTGGCTGCTGTAAATGATGCCTTCCCCTCTGTGCAAGCGCCCCAGGATAGCAGGGTTTAATGCTCTTTGCCTGGAGGAGCTGGAACTCTGCCTCTTTCTCAAGGATAAATATTTAGTTGGCTGCTTAACTAGATGCTTTAATAAACACCAATCCTGTCTCGTTGGATCCTTTTGAATGAGACTTGCTGGTTTAGTAAGTGTCTATCATTCCCTGTTGTTGATAATTCTACTCTCTTTGCCTGACATAAAGGCAAGGGTAGTTCTGGACTTGGCAGTATAGCTAAGTCCAAGTCCAAAATGACTATGTTGCCTCCTAAACTGGCAGCTATACTATCATCTTTTTTAAGACTTCTCAGCACTGGTTTTCTGTATTCAGTTTTCTTTTTGGACTTGCCGTATTTTGAGGATCGCCTTTTCATGTAGTGTTGTTGGGGCGTCCAGGTGGTCTGGTTCTTGTCTGCTGCTTTAGTAGAGGACCGCAGTTCATGGAGGAGTGTACCTGTTTCCTTGTACCACGTATGAAATCATGTGTGGTAGGTAAGATAAATTTTAAAACTTTGAGAGAAAATTAATGTAAACTCTTTTCTAATCGAGCACTTCATGTATTTGCAGATTAGGCAGACAAAAAGCACTGGCAACTGAAGCTCTCTTTCTGCAGAATGGATGTGTGTGCGTACGTTTAGCATTATGAAAAGCTTTTGACTTTGGCCACTTTGCTGATGTGCCTGCTAGAGCAGCCCATGTTACTTCAGAGTCTGCCGGGTATAGGTGTAGATATTTATTCCATGAAAAATGGAGTGAAGTCAGTAGTTCACTTTGTACAGATGGACAAACAGTCCAGCTTTCAAAATAAACCTAGTTTTCAATCAGCTGCTTATGGAGAAAAAGATCCCATTTTTATATCACCTCATCTAATCTGTGGAGTGTCTGTACTGTAAAAATGTTCTGTGGACTGGAGTGTATGGCAACGCATGACTTGGGTTCTGTAAGGCCTGGACAGTCATATGCCTGGTCATAGCATACTGAATTTGATGGTCCAGCCATTTCCCATTCCACGTTCCTCCATTCCTGTTTGGGAATTACTAATGTTCGTAGGGGAGAGAATATCTTCAGGCATTTGCAGTAGTGGCTACAGAAGTCCATCCCCACTGTGGGTTGTGAAAAAATGCTAACGTTTTCAAGAAGTAAAGATCCTGGCAACAGGGAGCTGATACTCAGATAACTGTGTTGGTTGTCTCTCCCAAGTGCATGCATTTGTGACTTGAGCTCTCCTCTGCAGTTCCTGTGCTTCACCTGCAATTGCTCAGTCCTCTCCAGGCTGCTTTCCAGGAAAACAGTTGTCTTTCAGTTGTGTGAAATGCACGCTGCTGTGGTTGGTCCACTGTATCTGCTGTAGTCTAGAAGCTTGAAGAACCTTTCTGCTGTAGCAAATCTAAATTTTTGTTGTCCCCCTACCCCCACTCAAAGGGGAGGTCCTGTGCTCATTTGAGCTGTTTAATTGCAATATCCTTAATCCCTTGAATAACTCTTTTAGACTTCAGACTCCAAATCATCTTAGTTGCTAGATGTTTTACAAGTACTTGACACTGCACATTTGGATCCCGGGTGATGAGAATGTTTACTTTTTAAAGTAACATTGAAGATCTGTTTTCACAGCTCTGCACTGTTTCTTGCTGAGGATGAGCTGCTCTGCAGTGATTTTCTAGTTTGTGTGCTAAAGGATTTCCCTTATGAGGTGATAAAATCACTGTGCTTTTTTTTTTCTGCCTTCACATGAATTCATTTCCTTTGCTGTTTCCACTATCCCTCCCACCTTCATTTTAATCGAATTACTACCATGGTGAACTCATCAGAAAACTTTTTATCCAGTGATGACTACAGAGGGAGAGTAGACATGTATCAGTGAACTGGTTAGTTTTGTTTTAATGCTGACTTCTTGATTTATTTTGCCCTGGATTGATTGATCTATTGAGGATAAATTCTAGAAGGAAATACTACATTGATTCTCTTCAAAAAAAGAATTAGCTTGCTTCACTGTACCAAACTGAGCTCAAAGAGAAGGGTCTGAGGTGTGTTCAAGGTATACTGCAGGTTTGTCAGGCTTAATTGAGAAATAAAGTTTAATTAGTTATAGCCTTAGTTAAATGCTAGTCTGGACGTTCTCCAAAGTTGAAAATATGTATGTAATGAGACCTAAATTAAATACACCTGCAGTCCAGTTCAGAGTTTTTACATTTGATTTTCTCTTGCATGCCTTCAGCTATAAAATAGTTGGGGCAGTGTTGCCCCTGTTGGCTTGCTGTCATTTCTAAGCATTTTAATTTTTCAATATTGCATTAGTTGCCCTTGTTGTACACTGAATCATGGTCATGCAATGGTTTTCAGAGAGGTATCCTTACCAAAGTGAAACAGACTATTGATGGTGACTTTTGCAAAGTGTAATGGTTGCAACTTATCTGCTATTTTTTAAGACTTTTTATTTAAAAGCATGAAAATCTGGGAAATCCAGTTGATTTATAGGCCAAACTTTTTGAATGTATTAAAAGTCATTTCAAACGAAAGCTTTGTAAAACAGCAAACAAGAGTTTTTCTATTCTTTATCTCAAATATCTTTATTTAAAATATAGCGCTATGCATAAAGGATTGTGGATGCCTATGGAAGGATTGTTGTCCAGGTAAGTTAAGCTATAACAAAAAAATAAGTATTTTATTTATTTTAGGGTTAATCTAATCTAATGGAAACTAGTGCAAAGCTTTCATTGAATAGGGAGTCAGTTGGATTAAACACCAAGAAAGTTTATTGAAATAAAATGAGAGGAATATGCAGAAATAGAAATGATCCCACTTGGTGTCCACAAAAGTTCCTCTTTCAGTTTTTCATTCATTGTAGTGTTAGTACAGAGTGGTATTTTATATTAAAGGCATTGCTGGAAATCTCCAGATGCTGTCAGCTGAAATACTGAAGAAAGAGATGTTGATACAAACTTCACAGTTAGGGCTACAGTCAGATTTCCAAGCAACTGATAGATTAGTTCCTTTGCTAAACATGAACACTTTTTTCTGCCTTTTCTTCAGATCTGTAGTCATAGTATTTGCTGTTCATTACAGTATGCGTTTGCCTGCAGTAGTATCAGTGTGTTTAATACAGTGGTTTAAGGGCTTTTCGATAGAACCCTTCGTGATGAATTGGTTATTCCTTCAGCTGCTTATTACAAATTTCTAGTATTTGAAACTCTAGTTCTGAACACTATTTGTTAATTACTCTCCACCAGCAGCAGTCCCATGTGGCTTACACAGGAGGTACTGCAGCCATTGAGATTTACACAGGATAGGAAATAGCTGAGGTTTTCAACCTGGTATTTCTGTAAGAGCCTAGAGCAAACAACTTGTGGGATGCATATTTTAAGTGTAATACTAGTCATAAAATTGTGTGAGTGCATTTAAAAAAAAAAGTGTGTTCTGTATTGGGTAAATGGTTCTAATGGTTCTGGTACTGGAAGATGTATTTTGACATATAGATGTGGATTTGCATTCTTTTTTATAGTTGGAAAAGTCTTTGTCCTTTGCATGCAGGGGGCCTGATCCAGAGTCTCATGAAGCCTTTGTGCTTTGGTTCAGACTTAGTGTTTGCTATCTGTTCACAAGACACAGGTGTAAGAGAAAACAAAGACTCAGACACTTTCTGTAAATCATTTATGTCACCTGTGCCACAATATCAGATAAAGCTCTTCAATATGCATTTGGGAGAGACGGTAAGGGGCAGATAGTACTCCATGAAATATATTATATTGCAATATTAATTTGTGATTGTCTTCAAGATTGTCCTAAAAATAAAAAGGGATAGTAAAAAGAAAAAAAAATTACTCTGATTTTACATATGGAAAAATTTACACAGTGCCATCTGTCCTTATTTGCATTTGTGTCATTGATTGTGTGTGTGTGATCTAGCTGATAAAGGTAAACTGATGCTATTTTGTTTCTTTATCTAGACACACTATTTCGGCCTTTGGTTTCTCAGCAAGAGCCAGCAAGTCCGCTGGGTTGAACTGGAAAAGCCTCTGAAGAAGCAGCTGGACAAATTTGCCAATGAGCCTTTGCTTTTCTTTGGGGTAATGTTCTATGTGCCCAGTGTTTCCCGACTGCAGCAGGAGGTAACAAGGTACGTGGTTTCCCTCTGTTTGCACTATTGTGATATAGCTGGGAGGGAATGGACAGTTGCTCTGTTTCTGGCATTCAATATTTGCTCAGGTATCATCTGGTTCTTTCCTTTCCTGATGATTGTCCAAATAGGAAAAAGTGAGAGAAGTCACCACTTGATTATATCTGTTTGGAAGGGAGGAAAAAAAAAAAGGCAATATTGGGGAATGATTATACATGACCAACTGCAGAAATTAAAAGAGAATAATAGATACGTGTTTAAAAACCTGATGTAGATTTTAAAAGGGACCATGGTGACCATACTCTTCTTCTGTAACATGCTACTGATTAATAGGAAGTCATAGGCAAAGGACCCAGTACCTCAAGGGGGCCTACAAGAAAGACGGGGAGAGACTGTTCAGTAGGGCCTGTTGTGATAGGACGAGGGGTAATGGTTTTAAAATAGAGGGGGGTAGATTTAGATTGGACATTAGGAAAAAATTCTTCACAATGAGAGTTGTAGATCACTGGAACAGGTTGCCCAGAGAGGTGGTGGATGCCCCATCCCCGGAAACATTCAAGGCCAGGCTGGATGGGGCTCTGAGCGACCTGATCTAGTGGGGGATGTCCCTGCTCCTTGCAGGGGGGTTGGACTAGATGACCTTTGAAGGTCCCTTCCAACCCTAACCTTTCTATGATTCTATGATTCTATGACCTCTGTATACAGTTTTAGTTTATTGTTCTTTTTCTACCTGTGCTTTGCTGAAAGTGAACTTTGGCATCATTTCTGGGTTTTGCCCATCCCACTTCTAATTTTTCCCCTTACATTTCACAAAAGGATTAAAATTGTTAGAGGGTATTAGTCCTTTAATTATGATCAGGGTGCACCTTTGCAAAAAACTTCAGTGGGAATTACTCTTTTATTCAGAACCCTATGCTGCAGTTGTAACAACACAACTGTTTTGAGGGGCTGTTCTTGTAAACCACATCACTGTGTGGTTTTTGCACATCTGTGCTGTATTTAAATTGAAAAAAAAAAAAGAGAGAGGGGAAAAAAAAGCCAACCTTACCCAAAAAGGGGTGGGCTTGTTTTCTTTTAAACCAAAATTATTTCATTTATCTGGTCTGGAGCAAAGTTGCATCAGCACAACTAGAGGTAAAGTCTGGAATACATGGGTGAGGGCTACAGGATGGCAGAAGCCTCCCCACTGAAAAAAACCCCATTCTGTTGCTGCAAAGCTGAAATTCACAGCATGGTGGTCATGTCTAAAAATGGTGTATAAATAGTGGAGAAATAGTGGCTTCTAGAAGGCGTGCAAGATGTGAAGTGGTTTATGTTGCAGGTTGTGTATTCTAAAGGATTTGTTCTTAACATTGAACTGGAGAATTCACTTTGGTAGGATGCTAAAGATTTGATTCTTAAAATGACAGCTGTCGAGCAGTCCCTTGATGACTGTATATGCAGAATTCTTGCCAAAGAGTGGGCTGAACTTCAGTTGCTCTGGGAACAGACTGAACATTGATGCTTGTCTGTATCTGTGTGTTCCTGCTTTGTATGCATTGGGAGAGAGCAGCCTCATACCTTTTCCTTCAGAATTACTTAACATGCAGTCAGAATGTCTGAAATGTTCTGTTGCTCGCTTTTGTCAGCCCAATCCTGGCCTAGCTGTGTGCAAGGAAGCATTGTGTCTACTTGGATGCTATTATCTCTTCAAGCTGCAGCCTGCAGTGCTGATTGCTCATTCATAGCTCACCTGCAGAGGTGTATTTGCTCATTCTGCCCAGGTTGGTAATAACAAAACATTTCAGTGGCAATTGAACTTCACAGCACTCTCAATTGGAGTGACTGCTGAATTGTTTTTCTTTCTGAAGTGATTGATAACATAAGCTGCAGAGTCTTATAAGTGCCTCGTACGTTTCTTTAAATGTCTGCAGCAAAGCCAGCAGCTTTCTAATGGATCTCCGATACTGAATAGCCTGTTAGGACTTTTTGTCTCCTGAAGTAGAATTGCTTCACTGTAGATGATGTGATGGCAGCGAAATTTTGACTGTGCAATTCTAGGTAGATGTGATAAACCTCATGTTTGAAGCAATGAATAATGGGGACATGGAGGGCTCTTCTGAAACAAATGGTGGAGAAAGGCTTAGTCTCAAGTGTGATTAGATGGACGGATGGGATTTTTTTGTTTATTCTTGGTACACAAATTAAACATTTGTTTTGAAATTGAGACTGGCTACTTTTAGGAGTAAACTTGATCATGACATAATTGCCTGTGATGATGAGGTAGGCACTGGACTTGCCCAGTCAGCGCTTTTGTATTTGACTTATATTTAAATATAAAGGACAAATCTGTCTTAAATGCAAAACTCGTGATCAGACACTTTATCTCCTTCTGGGAAGCTGCAGAATGACCAGAAACAAACAAACCCAACGCCAAAACACAACCATCACCAAAGGCTGAAGTTGCAAAGTGACAGCACTGTTAGCAGTGAACCTGTTACCTTTGTAACCTCCTCTTAGTGGAAACATCTCCAACCCTGAGCTTGCCTGGCCACATTTGGAGCTCGAGGTGAAACCCATCTCTCAGTCCAGTTAATTGTAGACTCCAGAATTTCCAGGGTTGATTAATATTCCTTTAAGATGATGAAAAGTCTTCCAAGAATACTTCAGCAAACAGGTACATAATCCAGAGTGTTCAAGAACCAAAGAACTGGTTTATTGAGATAGTTTACTCTGCATCTGTTCTGTAGGATTATAGACTTTAGCTTAATAGCTGGTTTTGAGAGATTTGTCCCAAATTGAATATTCCTCCATGCTTCCAGTGATGGCAGCCCCTCGCACCTGTCGTCACAAAGAGTGGAAATGATACAAGACTTTTAGGTTTTGTTGGTTGGGAGGAGCATTACTTATGGGGTTGGTCAGTGACTCTGAGGCAAGGTCCCTTAATAATTTTTATTTGAAAGATCATCTGATTCTTCAAAACAATCTGTGGACCGCTTTGTGTTCTGCTATTGTTTGGCGATTGGGACCATATAAATAAGACAATTTATACTTAGGTGAAGCAATAATAATATATTTATAAAATCATGACTTCTTTACATTTTATCATTACTGTTGGAAGTCCAAAATGCTAATAATGTCTGCAGACTTCTGGATTTTAGCTGCCTGCAGGTAGTGGTCAGGACCTCTTCATGGTTTTGCTGGTAGCTTCCTGTATTGCACAAGCCAAATGTGGATGCAGAAGTAAGGGTGAGTAACACTGCTCCAAGCGCTATGTCTCCCAGTGGCGAACAGAATCTATGGAAACCTGTCCGTATGTGACATGCTGGGAGAGGAGTGGAATATAGTAATCTAGTAAGAAGTCAGTGCTGTCCTTCAGAGGTACAATGTGGGAGTGTCAGTTGACTTGCTGAAGCTAAATGCAAGTAGCAGTGCTAAGCACAGTTGCAGAGTGGTTGAGGTTGGAAAGTACCTCTGGAGATTGTCTGCTCAGAGTAGAGTTGACTAGAGGAGACTGATCTAGGACTGTGTCCCATTGGGCTTTTATTATCTCCATGGATGGAGAGACTGCCCACCTTCTCTGGGAAACCTGTTCCAGTGTTCATTCACCCTTTCATAAAGAAGGGGGTCTTATGTTTAGAAGGAATTTCTTATATTTCAGTTTGTGCCCAAATAACCTCATCATTTCAAAGGTGTAGATGGATATTGAGTGACTGAGTGGGTGAATGGGTTACCTGGGTTGGCCATGTAACTTATTGTTGAGGACCTGTAGAGCTGCAGGCATCTGCCATATAAACACAAGCACAGCCATGACTTAATGTGGGACGTCTGTAGTTAATTTGTAAGATGTATTTCTGATAATATGAGAAAGAAGGGCCTTGGGATCCTTGGGAAAGAAAATGAAAAGATAAGACTGCCAGAGCAGTTTGTTCAGCTAACAGCTCTTTGAAGTCAACCTCTGAGGCCTGCAAGAAAAGAGGCAAAGACTACTCTGAGGGACACATTAATCATTTTAGTACGTCAGAGCTGACTCTGTGGCTTGCAATTCTTCACTTCTTTTTCACAAAGTTGACACTTGCTTAAAGATGCAAACGTGAGTGGTGTGGGTTTTTTTTTTCCTCCTCAGGCAAAGTTAAGTGGAGCATTAGGACAGGGTAAGAAGTGCCAGCAGGACATCATTAGTCTTGTTCAGTTAGTGATTTTGAGTGCAAATAATGAGACTTCTCAGGACAGCTGTGTTTCTTGACCTGTTACAGAAGCTTCCTGTGGATGTCCTAGGGAAATGTACAGAAAGCGGCCGCCAGTTGTAGAGTACCTGTCTCTCCTTTCTGGTAATGGCAATGAAATAAGTGTTACTGCCGTGTCTTCCTTGCAACATCATAGCATTGAGCCTTCTCCTAGGAGAGCTATTTCCTACCCTCTAGTCCTCTTATTTCCCTACTTCTTCTACTCTGTTCGTTTTATCGTGGGTTGAGGCTCCCATCTGTACATACCCCCTGATCTTAATCTTGTCTTCTTCAAGATATCAGTGACTCCAGCATCTCCCCCACGTGTAGTCTTGGCATTCTACCTGCACCCAGTCCCACAGACGTCTTCCAGGGAAAATTATGAATTAAAGGTCTATGATAATTTCCTAAGGTGTCAGAGTTTCACCATGTTGTAATTGCTCTAATTTGGAAATTTGTAGAAGAATTTGCAATAACCCAAATGAAAAAAAAAAAAAAAACAAAAAAAACCAACCAACCAACCACAAAAACCCTCTCCAGGCTTGATGACAGCTACAGCAGGAGCCGTTTGGGTGGGAGTATCAGGGTTGGCACATTAGCAAAAGGCATTTTTCATGGAAGGCTACTTAGACAATCTCTTTTTAGTCATCCAGCTGTTCTCAGAGTGAGCAGCCATTACAGGTGGAGATGCGGGGCATGCTTTTGGCATATTTAAAGCACCTGGGATCCGCATACTGTCTGATATAAAGCAGTCTTTGTGATACTCTGTAGAGCAGATATTTGCATAGATTAGAAATATAAATCTGCTTTTTATTTTCTGCGAACCCCTCAGAGGGGAGGCATCCTTTCAACCACTTATTAAAAAAAAAAAAAAGTCTTTGTACAGTGTCTAAAATAAACGAGCTTGCTTTCATTGTGCTCTTGTTCCAAAAAACAGAGAACCCACACACTCTTGTGGCTTTCTGAAAATGTGGGTGCAAAGCTGCTTTCTGCACAAGTATCAGATAATCCTTTTTTTTTTTTTTTTTTTTTTTTTTTTTTTTTTTTTTTTTTGGGGAAAAATTAA
>JAAGAY010136136.1:0-13183 GCA_011801015.1 Ardeotis arabs | reverse complement strand
TTTTTTTTTTTTTTTTTTTTTTTTTTTTTTTTTTTTTTTTTTTTTTTTTTTTACATAGTTCTAGGAGAAAACTGAAGTTAGATTTTGCTCCCCACAGTACTTCTGTCTTCACACATTATACAGCTGTGCCTTCTGTGAAGGAATGAAGGTGTGCTCTGGTCTGGGTTTCTTTTTTCTTTCTTGGAAGAAATTTTCAGTATCTTACTATGTGCTCTGTACTCAGTAATATCTGATGGTGTTTGTGCAGTTGCAGACTGGGGCATAATCTGGCAAAATGAGAGCAGTTCCTATCCTGAGTGCCACCAGTGGGCTGGGTCCCTGCGGTGCTGTGCACAGTAGGTCTGGTATGCATGACCATGTAGGGAGGGACATATTCCAGCATCTACACTGTGCTGCATTGGGCTTTTGCCCCCCAGTTCAACTGTCAGCTCTGCATTTTTCCCTGAAGAATGTGCTGTACAGCGTTCCTGTGGAAAAAAAACCAGTGTTTGGAATGGGATGTCTGCACCTGCAAAGTGTGGGAATGAATGTGTTTGCAGGTGGAAAATTAGAGCCTGTGGCTGCCAGGCCTCTTTTCTGGAGGGCCTGTGAAAAATCAGCCTCAAACTTATCCTCCTTTAACTGAACATTTATTTCCTCTGATGTTTTGCCACCTTACCTTTTTCTTCACCATTTCTTATAACTGGTTTTTTTTTTGTTTTTTTTTTTCTGTTTGTCTTCTAAGGAAATATTTCTTCTTCACAATTCCTCACCTTCCTCATCCTTCATTTTTCTGCAAGTGTTAGGTGAAAAACATCTGTTTAAAAATTCTTCTAAAACATACAGAGCTACAGACTCCTAGGACTATATGAATTTTTAAATAATATGAGGATACAGTAGAGGGGGAAAATAGTGTTTGACTGTTTCATATTTACAGGGAAAAATGTTCTAGCAAATCTGCTTTTTCTTTTTTTTTTAATAAATTCTAGACTTTTATTTCCTTCCCTTCAAAAAAGTCCTTCTTAAATGTCTCACCTGCTTGAGCTTATCTTTGCTTTTAGTCTGCTTTGCTTTTATTTTTTGAACAAGCTAAAGTTTCACATCCTCCTGTGTTGCTAGCTTTTAATACAAGTACAATCAGCTACAGTTTTGTACCAGTCGCTCCTGTCTTTACATGATGCTTTTAATTGCTATGTTAAGGCTGGATATCACATATCCTCCTGTGCCAGCCTGAGTTTGTGGCAAGCTCGGTGATGTGGAACTCTTTTGGCTGTTAGGGTTGTAAGGTACATGAGGCTGCTTTGCTTTTCATGCTTGGTCACACCTGCAGCTTGTGGCTGTCTGCGAAGTCTCTGTGTGTACCTTTGAGTTCATGGTGATTGATTTGAGCACTGTGGTGACTTCATTGTCTGAAATGATTATTTTGTATATCACAGTGTGTCAGAAAAAAACAGCACATCATGCACCATCTGATTTGTTGAGGACAACCTTGACTGTGCTTGCCTTGAAGTGATGGACTGTGACAGGTTGTGTGGCAATGCTTATTAACACACCTCTGGTAGACCCATATGATATTTTTAATGCCAATGGTTCTTAAAAATTCAGAAACACTTAAAAAAATCTTTTTTTTTTCCATGAAAGTACAGAGAAACGTCATGCAGGATGAGAGGAAAAGAGAGGTATGTGGTTAAGTTGGGTGGGTCGGCAAATGAGCAAGAACTGAGTGATATACAGCGAGTGGGAAGGTGGAGTATTTAAAAAAACAAAAGGCCAGATTTTGGTCTCTCTCACCTGGAGATTTAAGTCAGGATTTAACCATTCAGTATTACTAGTGTAACAGAGTAGAAAAAAGTTTAATTTTCAGGCAGCGGAAACCTTACTGCCTTCTCCAAGTTTGTCTCTTCCCAAGAACCTTTGTCATTTCATGTTTACAGCATACTTCCCCACACATATTTTAAAAGCATGCCTGCTTTCTTGGGAAGATGGTATCTGGGAGCAGGCTGTGTAGCTTCCTGTGAAATAAATGCAACCAGTTTCTCATTGTCCTCTTTTCTCGGAAATGCCTTAACTACTGTGCATGTGCTGATCGGCTGGGCTCTGCTTATGGAGCAGCTCTGCTCACACTGTGCAGGAGAGGCCATGACACACAGCCCTCTGTTGGCACTAGAAAGAGCTCTGAGGCTTGCCCAGCTGGAAGGATGATGCACCTCTTCACTAAAAGGAAGACTGTTCTCTCTATTGCAGATATGATATTAATGATTAGAACAGTCCCATGTTTTTAACTATTTCCAGTTTAAAAGTGTCAGTTTCTTATACTGGGCTGAATCCTTGCGTAGCATAAACCAGTGTAGCTCCTTTCTTCTAACAGAGTATTTCCTACTTTATAATTATATGTATTTTACATATATCATCCTTCTGTTTTATAGAGAGCTATAAGTCAATGAACTGTAATTTTAAGTGATTCACATGAATTAAGACAATCACTGCTATACATGGAAGTCATATCAAATGAACAGAAAAGTACAGGATGTTCTGTCAGAATGGCAGATCTTAGAAATGGAATACAATTTCATCCTATGAATCCTATCAAACCTTTTGTTCTCGGGTAAATGGTTCGGAAAGTCAAATTACTGGATAATTTTTACAGAGGAATGGTGGGGAACAGCTGTGAAGTGGCATGGGGTGCCAACTGGCCTATATCTGGTGGTACTAATTCTTTTTTAACTGAAGAACTAATATACAGTGCTGTAGGTAGGCGCTGTATTGGGAAACACAGTAAAAGAAGAGTTAGGACAAGTACTAACATAAATGTCTTATTCGTGAGACATTGTGGTGGGGTCTTCCAGAGGAAGCAGCAGGAACTCTGGAGATGAAGTCTTATAAATTGACAGCAGGAAAAGAAATTTCTGCTGGAACAGAATGCTATTTTGGTTTAGACTGCGATTGTCGGCCTACCTGACCCTACAGGTCCTGGTCCTGATCACAGTCCCGGTGTTGATCGTCTCATGACTGGGACTGCACTGAATCTCCTAAGGCTGGGAGAAAGGCAAGCTCTGAGAGTCATTGCTAAGTGGAGGTAGTTGTGAACCTCCAGGGATCCCAGCTCTCTTCTGTTGGACAAGACTGTGGATGGGTCCTGTAGTAACTTCATTATGTTGACCTTTTCTTTACCTTTCATTTTTTTATTTTTATTTTTTTTTTCTTCTTCCAGCTGCAGGGATCTGGGACTAAACAGCAATGCTCTCAGCCACCCCAGCTACTGCCTGGGAGCTCACGTAGCCCAGGCAGGGGAGCAACTCTGGAACTGCTTGCAAACTGGATGAGTCTTAAGAGCCCTGGGTGGCCACCCAGGCTTAGACAATCTGGGGTATTTGCACTTTTGTGCTCCTTTGATGGTTTTATTGTTTTGTTTTAATTATTAAACTTTTTAAATATTAGTGGCTACTGCAGCATAAAAAAAACACACATTAGGCTTGTAGCCTGTCTTGTTGTAAACAAGCTAATACTTAATTAGCTTTAATGTTATTTTTAGAGGACAGCAACAACAAATAATGTGCAGTATTTGCTTGGGTCTTGTGTTCATATTATTGCAGCATATGTGTTGTTTTGCTTTTCAGTAATATTCTTGTGTTGGTTCTTTTTGGATATGCATTTCCGTGGATGTTTAAACTTTGACTTAAAAATAAGAACTCCTTCAAGGCAGACCTAAGATTCAACATTAATTCCCTGTTTATAAAATAATTTGCTGAGGAGGGCAAACCCTTCTCCCAGCTGACTTTCTTCAGTGAATGGGGAGCTTGTTCTGTGTGTGTTGGTTATTGAAAGCTGAGCTCTTTGTGCCAGATATTTTAAGAAACTGTTGATGCTTAGATCTAATCTATTACATTATGCTGTACTTTTAGACCAGAAAGTGAATGTGTTTTCATGTGTGTGGTTGGGTAGCACATATGTAGCAATTCTAAAAAATAGTGTTGCATAACTATAAATACAGTGTTGGATACTTCAGCCTGCATTCTTGCTTTAGTGTGTTTTGAAGGCAGTGGCTGTGATGGTTAGAAATGTTGTAACAGGAATGTCTTGGCATTAGGCAGTATCACATTTACATCTGATCATGAGGAAATAATACTCATTTTATGTTCTGGGGCTTAGTCACGTGTTCTTGTGTATCACTCTCCTGACGGGAACTATTTGTGTGTTCAGTTTTAGTAGAACAGATACTTTTGGAGTACTCTAGACTTTTTGCTGCCATCTAAAAGGGCCCAATAAAGGTTACACTTTGAGTTTCTACTCTTCTCATATTATAAAGATACACTATTTACACACAGTGCTGGAGCTTCCTCTCTGGTCCTAGGTAGACTAGCTTAAATCCTGCCATGCCAGTCATGCTGGTTGGAGGTATTTGCACTTGAGAAGAGGCACTTTGTAGCTTCCTTTCCTCTCCACTTGGGCACGTGTGCTGTTGGAGACCTTTGCCGAAGCTGTTGAGTCGCCTGAGTTTGCACTGAACGCTGAGCAGCTCTTGCTGACTCCTGCAGGGACGTGAGGAATACGGATGGCTTTTACCATATTTGGGAACAAGAAATTATTCTTTTTTTTTTTTTTAATTCTGCATCTAGGTAGAATGATGTAACAATTTTGTTGTTTATGTTTGTGATTTTTATTCAGTATGTTAGGATTTTCCTTAAACTTTGCAGCTCTTGAAATGAGGTAATGTTATGAATTTCAGTGTGGAATTTTTTTAGGTGTTCAAAGCAAAACTCAAAATGGATTGGTAACACAGCCAGGAAATAAAGGTGTGAGAGGTATGACTCCAAGAACTCTATAGCTTTCAAAAACCAAAAGGAAAAAGAGCACCTAGCTTTACCAAATGAAGAGGTATCATTCTTCAATAATAGCATGGCTTTGAGGGGACTTGATTCATGGCCCATGAAACTTCAGAGATGACAATACATTAATTGTGTATCCATTTCAGAAGTGCAGAGGGAGCCAGATGGATAGAAAATGTAGGTCTTTGCAGCAGGACAGAGGAGGAATCATAGAATATGTCAAGTTGGAAGGGACCCGTAAGCATCATTGAGTCCAACTCCCTGCTCTGCGCCGGATTACCTAAAACTAAATCATGCGGCTAAGAGCATCATCCAGATGCTCCTTGAACTCTGACAAGCTTGGTGCTGTGACCACTTCCCTGGGGAGCCTGTTCCAGTGACTGACCACCCTCTCAGTGAAGAACCTTTTCCTAGTTGTCCAAGTTAAACTTCCCCTGACGCAGCTTCATGCCATTTCCTCGAGTCCTATTCCTGGTCACCGAAGGAAGTGACTGTTTGTGATTAGGACATGGCTGCAAAGCACTGTGTTAAAAATGTGTTTTGAATTGCATAGGGCAGTCAAGATTAATCACTGAGATAACCTGGAGCATCAGTTCTCTTCTGTTTAAATACTGTCCTTCTTGGCCTTTGGCTTTCCCCTGTTAGATTTCCCAGTGCCACACACACGTATGGTTGCATATTCTTAGCTGTATGGTTAACAGTACCTATGTCATGTGTCTGTATGTGTGTTTATGGAAAACCAGTTGAAAGTCTGCTTATACGATCTGAACATGTCCCCCGTTCTTGTTTTGTGTTTGTGGCAGGTTGTCTTAAATAGTGCTGAAAAGTGATTTTACATCTTCCTATAATTGGTGGTACAACACTCTAATGAAACATAGTTATATTTTGGAATTAAGAGGAAAGTTGCATCCTGCTTTCTTTGAACTGCAGACTGTCTTAAGATGAGAGAATGAGCATATGGATAGTAAGCTTCTGCTTACACAACTGGAGGGTTTGTCAGAAGAAGTTACATTTAACAACATGACCCAGCTAGATCTGCTCACACTTAACTCTACCAGAAACCTTCAGCTAGGTATTTACTCTCAAGGACTGTCAGGGTTAAAATAGGATGTAGAGATATAAAATGACAAACTAAGAATAGAGTTGGTTGGTTTTTAATTATTATTATTATTTTAAAAATTTAATTAATTAATCATTTCTAAACAGAAATAATATTCCATAGACTTGAAAATCAAGTCTAATGTTTCCTGACAGACGGGAAGACACTGCTGTCACCACAATGGACAGGGTTGCCTTCTTTCTGAAGCAAAGACTGAGCTTCAGTCAGGAGGTTTCTGTAAACCTAGTGAAGAAGCTTCTGCTTTGGTGGCTGTTGGAATGACCCTCAATAGGATCAGTTTTGGTGGATTTTGTTCCCTGAAGGTTGTCAGTGTATTGTTGTCTTCTTACACCAGATAGATACAAATAAAAGCAAGTAGAGGGACTTTTTTTTCCTTTACTGTAAGGTAGAATTGCTCCTTTCATTTAGACTTCATGATCTTTGGTGTTGCATGAAAAGAAAAGATAATTTGAACTAAATTAATTGTCACTAAATTTGGGAGTGAAGTAACTCACTATTTCTTGGTGCACATATGCCAAGAGTAAAATTATTTAAAGATAATATACCTTTTAAAAAGTCTCTTTTCTCTTTGTTTTATTTACTACTACATCAGGAAGAGCACTGAGAAGAGCTTACAGTAGTTGATGAGGTTTTCCTGTACCTTAAAAAATGAAACAACAGCAGAGGCAGGAGGAGTATAGTTCCTTGGCTTTGCTATGCAACAGTAACACATATAAACAATTTGTAAAGCCAATATTGTTTTCAAATGAGAATGCTACTATGTGCTGGAAAAACTGGCAGCATTTTAGGGCATCTGTTACATTGCTTTTTCAGTGTTTCCAATGGTCTCAATTGGCATCAAAGGGCTTGATTCTGGGCTGCTAGGTGTGGTGTTAGTCATGTCTCCCATTGGGATTGGCCACAGGTAAAAATATTTAGGGTCTGGAAGCACTTGGTAAGTGTGATGGTGGATACAGTTCAGTTTAGTAGGTGTGTTGTTATGTTACACCAGTATAAATGTATATATAGGCATCCCTCTGAACTGGTGGGTAGCACGCAGCGGAGGACTTGTTTTGTAGCAGCATGGAAGAGATGCAAGAAGTATTTTGCTAGCCTAAAAATAGACCATATTTTAATACACTTTTTTGAAAATAAACAAGCCTATGGATTTCTAGTATAAAACAAGTGACATGCTGGTACTAGAACTGTTTCTTTTGCTTCCTTAATTGAGGAGAAGAAAGAGAAAAAGAAAATAAACTCTTGTTGCCCATAAACTAGAAAGAATATTTGTATAAAATGTTTCAAAGTAAAGGCTAAATGATGCTTGGTTACTTATGAAAGAGGAACAGCTTATCATCCACTTCACTTGGAATTGCCCTACCGAGACCCCAGTTTTTCAGAGCTTGGTTCAGATATGTTAGATTAGACTCTTATTAAGCAAAACTGGTTTTGGGAGAAGACATTGTGCATGTTTGTAAATATATTTGTCGAATTTTTAGGCAGAAGAAATGAGTGAGTTATTCCAGGAAATATCTATTTCTAATTTCTCGCTTTTGGCTAGCAATGAGGAGTCTGAGTTATTCTGAAAATTACTTAGTACATAATGCCTGTTCTCTTCTGTGAAATTTCAGTGTAATAGCTGTAGAGATAGTTACTGTTATGGAGTATTTTGCTTTCCCTAGGAAAAAAAAATGTTCTCTTCAATTTTTTGGTTTACAGGGGATAAGAAAATTTGAAAACACTTGTCATCCCTAGCTGCTTGAGTTGCAGAAGTACTTATCTGCTTTTATGCATCTCCTGAAAGGAAGAGGAAAAGAATCCTTCCTCTTTAGTCTATGAACTGTGCCGCTCACTGCCTTTGTCACTTAGACTATTGCAAACTGCTTGACTGCCTTTTTTTCCCCCTTAAGGTGTTGTAGCAATGTATATCATTGCAGAATGAGGTTGCCCATTCATTAAGGAGCACTGTGTACACAGTGAATATTATGGTGTACCTCACAGACTGGTATGCTGCTTCTGACCTGCCTCCTGGTGTAGTTTAAGGCACTGTTTTTGACAGATTAATATATTACCTAGATTGGGGCTAGTATTCTCCTGGTTATCTTCCCATGTGATGCAGTAGCAGTGAGTAGCAGTTTCTCCTTAGGGAAGCGCAGACTGCTGTGGGATATACTACTTAGTCTTGACACAGACCAATCCTGCCTCAGTCATGCAGTTTCTCCTGATGAAGCCTCAAGAACGAAGGTCGCTCCAGACTTCCTGTGTAATCAGTGAGAAGAAACGGGCATTTCCACATAATGATTCAGGATTCCTCTGTTGTGCATCACTTTCTATAGGTGATTCATTTGCTCTTTTCTACTGCATGTTTTGAAAAGGGAACTGCAGCTCACTGGTTTTCTATTTAGAAGTCCCAGATAGATGTCTGAAATTTGGCTACAGCGTCACAAAGAGGGTCAAGCCAGCAGCAGCAGTTTTTTTTATTGGAGTTTCTAATTGCTTTTTAAATTTTGAGCGGTGAATAGGCAGTGGAAATCTTGATTACAGTAGCACTGCCAGTCTTCAGTTAAATGTAATGAATTTTCATGGTTGTACTGCAGACTGGAGCAAACTCTTTTCCTTCTCTTAAAGCTGAGACACAAACCACAGAAACTAGTTCTAAACGTACCCTTTTTCAGGGAGCTGAATACCTTTAATATTTTTTGCCTTACTAGCAGGGTATAAAGCTAAAGGAGCTGCAATTGGATGTCAGTACAATCCTGAAGTCTCTGAATGTGTTTAAAAGAAGCATTTGTGTGGAGGCCCTTATGCAGCTGAAAATCTCAACAAGAATTTGGCAGAAATCTCAGTGTCGGAAGATGGCAGATTCCTGTGCAGTGAGATGTTTACTGGTTCGCTGTTTTATCTTTGGCAGCTGCTTTTGCACTTGATATCTTCAGCTGGTTTTGAAGCTTTTACAAAGAATAATTATTCGTTTCATGAAATGGATCTACTTTACCCGCCCAACAGGGCACTGATTCACATATTTCTCTGGCAACGTCCCCTTGTTATCAGAGCTGTGTTCACTTTTGCAGGGTTGCGTTCACTGGGATGTTAGAACTTCCTGGGCCATGGTTTTATTGCATGATGTACTGATGCATGAGGTGACTGTTTTCAACGATTCCTGTGAAAATACTAGGGTCACCAAGCTCTTTGGTAAAAACAACCTGAGTTTTCCTGTTTTCTGCTGGCAGTGAGCGCTAGTGTAGATACTTTAACGATCTTTTCACAGGAATATGAGCTATTGTACTGACGGCCTATAGGTAGGTGGCAACTTCATTGTATCACATTTCAAGCAGTGTTTTTTTTTATTTTACCAGGACAGATTACTGTAAAAGACAGTAGTGAATGGACTGGATTTTAGCTCCCTATGAGGTAAAATTCCACTAAATCAAGAGAGCTTTCTCAGATGTTGATTATGTGATGTTGGGATACTACTTAAAGGTTTTATTGACAGATTTTTTTTAAATGAGTTCCATAAATTCATTAACAAGATGAATTGTTAATGAATTGTCTGCAGGCTACCAGACCTTTTTTTTTTTTCCCCCCACAAAGTTCAGGTTAAGCACACATTCTGTAAGTTTGAATGTGTCCACTTGCTCTTTGAATAAAGTAACACCTAAATACACTTGCATGCTGCTCTGCAGCCACAAACCAGTCATTTTGTGATGTGCTTCTGGATGCTAACATATGCATACCGGTTGTTCAGTGGTATATGTGCTCACTCTGTTCAATTTTTGCATCAGTGCACAGCGGTAAATTTAACCAGAAAAAAGCTGGTGGACTTATGTCATTCCACAGTTAAGAGCCCTACTGGAGGAGAATATTTAAAACACATATTGAAAAATGGGACAGGGTTTATGTGGTGTATATAATATGTTTTAGTACTTCAGCTGGCATAATGGAGATGGGACGTATGGGGCATTTGGAACTCTTCATGTTTGTTTTGTGTCTAAAGAATAGTTCAGAGTTATGCCTGTACTCAGACCAATTTTTTAAGAGTTATCCATCTCTTTCAGTGTTACAGAGTACAAGCTAGATTATACATATGTTCTAGTTAACTTCCCACATTTTTTTAGCATGATATTCTAACCTGCCTGGCCATTAACCTAGCTGGCTACCAGGAGAATTTTCAAACTGTTGACTCATGTTGCTTCCATATGTAACTTAAAACACCTTTTCCCACAGCGGAGACAGCTTGAAGGTTAGCTACATTTTCTTTTCAGGGCAGGGAACAGAATATTTTAAACTGACTCAACACATATGAGTAAAGGAAGTATATCTCAGCTATTATTAACTTTTTGGGGTCTAATTTCATTTGCTGAAATCTTTTCTGGTTCCAAATCAGGAAAGACCAACGGGGTTTTTTGTGTTCCCCTTCCCCATGAAGTTTAGTAGTCTTCAGCATACATAACCATGGCTCATCTTTGCATTTTTTCATTTTTTATAAAGATGGATCTTCACAGTTGTCACTACTTTTATGCCATCTAAGCATTTGAGGGCATGAGTTGCTCTCTGTGCGTGGGACCTGATGTTTTGAGGATGTGACTAATTAAGTGGGAAATGATGCATAGGCTGCATGCTATGTCATATTATTGAGCACCTATATATAGATGGAGCCTATATGTGGTTGGAGCCCAGGTTTTGTGTCATGCAACAAAGGAGGGCCGATGGCTAAGTGATACAGTGTAGTACTCTGCAGTGTTGTCCCGCTGCTTTTGCTGTTGAGCCAGATGGTGGCTTTGCACGCAAAAGCCCTGGCCACTCAGAATCCTGCACCAGAGCAAGAGCTGTCTCTGGCACACACCACCCAGGGTGAGGAGAAAGAGCTCTGGGACCCTGTATTGGAATGGGGGAGACCACGTTAGCAGGAGGGTGAAGGTGGAGGCAGTAGTTGTGTGAGACCTTGTGGGTTCACACACAAAAAAAATCCATGTTGAGTATTGATATTTTCTCTCGCAGACTGCCCAAAAAAGCTGAAGGAATTTTAGCAAGAGGGATTTTTCTCGTAGCCTTTGATATGCATTTGACCTGTGGACCCTACTGATGAAGGGGTGATATGGGTTTAGTTCCAGTGTTACCATCGTTATGGGAAGCCACATCCTTCCTCAGGGCTGTTTTCTCACTGTGATTTTTTTTTTTTTGTTATTTTTTTTTTTTAGTGATGGGGTGGGAGAATGAGAAAAAACAGTATGTGGCATTGCTGCAATTCACCTACGTGACTCAGTTCTACTTTTTTTTTTTTAATAATCAAAAAAGAAAGTGAAGCTAATAACCATACAGGAGACTATTTTTTCTTATCTTTGGATCTCTGTAGCCAAATACAAGTGTTTTGCTCCATTCTGGAGATAGAAGTGCGTAGCTGAGCAGGTATTTAAGCTTAACTATGTGAGTAGTCTGAAGTCAATAGGACTGCCATGTTGAACTTTTAGCATGTACTTAAAACCCAAACCAGATGTATAGGTTGCTTTTTTCAAAGATGCATGGCTAACAGACTCTTCACTCCCAAATGTTTTATTCTAGTGTTTCTGTGTAATATTTATTCTTGCATTGAATGTTGTTTTTCAGCTGGAAACGCTAAAACACTGATTTATTCGCATTATATGCTTTTGATTGTTTTGCTTTCCTTTTGCAATCCCACTCCAGCCTTTTAAAAGACAAATGCTACGGTGGTGTCACCAGGGCCTGGCTTTGCTGGACTCCAGCTTGCAGAGACCAAACTTTGCCTTTGCTGAGAGAGAGGGCTTGGAAGACAAGAGAACATGGCTTCCACCATTTTTTTACTTTAAAAGGCATGTTGGAGTTTTGCGCTATATAATTCTTTAGGATTAACTCTGATAAAATTATAGGTGGTTGTAAGGGAGTTTACTGTGCTTATAAATTGTAGTGGGGCTCCCTGTAATTTGTTATAATTAATTCAAGAGTTCAAGGGCAGAAAATCAGGATCAGGCTGTGGCATGCCTTCCTTTCTTGCTAAAGCATGCCACTACTGGCCCTTTTTATTTAAGGTTTAACTTTATGTTTGTGGGTTTATTTGAACTTGGAGTATCCAAAAAGTGTAATACACTCTTAGCAAAAAGTACAAGTACAAGGGATGGACCTGTTGCAGTTGAGGGGTTCCTTTTTAAATATAGTGAAATTGGTGGATACTATAAAGCTGCATCTGCTGGCTAAGCCTCTTGGGGAAGGAGTGCGTGTTTTGGAAGGCTTGTGTCACGTCTGCAGGCCGCAACAAGGCCTGGGTGCATGTCCGTGCTTGTGGCCCATCAGAAATGGCAGGAAAAGAAAAACACTTGCAGAGCGCTTCCTTACAATCCAAGCTCAGACTTTTGCTGCCAAAAAGTGCGAGTATGCTGAGTGCGATGCTGTGATCTCGTGTCTAACTGCTAAGGGTTTCACTACCCATCCATTTAACACCGGACACCAAAGAGCCACAACACTTTGATACCAGGCTATACTGGAAGCAGCTGCTTATGTGTGAGAGGTTATAAAGCATGTGTTACCTTCCTAAACAGTCCCATGGCTGTTTGCAATACATACATTCTTTTTTCAGTGCTCAATTTTGCTGCAGAAATTTGACTTCATTGAGTGATTCACACCAGGAAAAAGCTTATTGCTCCTAACTTATTGCTCATACTTTGCATTTATATTTGAAATCTTCCACCAGCTGTGTAAAGAATTGGTGGAGCTGGAGATCTGAAATTTTAATAGACTGTCTTTTGGGGAATGCGTGCAAACGAACAACCTTTCAGTGGTAAACTGATGAAATAGCGGTGGTAAACAACAACTAAGCAGTGCAAAATTCTGATCAGACTCTTTTTAGGTGTGCAAAGGTTTTCCTATTTAGTATCCCTAGTTAAGAGTTGACTGTGTAGCTGGACCTTAATGTTTGGAAGACACTGGCATTTGGTAGGAACTTCACGGGCCAGATGTGGTAGCTTACCTTTCATTGTGTGCCTCATTGCAGCTCATAGAGCAAGCCAGCCATTGAGGCTGTGTATTCTTTGTCCGCATACGCACAAGTTGCATATCAAAACAAATGGAAAGAGATTGTAATTGTGAAATTAGCCTGTTTTAGACAAATCCCCCTTTCTCCTCTTCAGCTAAAAACTGTTGCTTTTAAAGAGAAAGATTGAGTGATGTGGAAGTAGGTGATAAGAACTGTGTTTTGATCTGTCCTCCTTTTTCAGTCCTGCGTGTGAAAATGATGCTAACCCAGCATTGTTCTATCTCATTAGGAAGG
>JAAGAY010136135.1:0-14639 GCA_011801015.1 Ardeotis arabs | reverse complement strand
CTCCAACAGATGTCGGGGTGGTTGAAGTCCCCCATGAGGACCAGGGCTTGTGACCGCGATGCTGCTCCTATCTGGCTATAGAGCGCTTCATCTGCTCTGTCCTCCTGGCCAGACGGCCTGTAACAGACCCCCACCGTAACATCCCCTGTCCGTCCCCGTCCTCTGATCTTAACCCACAAGCTCTCTGTCAGCTCCTCCTCCATCCCCAGGCGGAGCTCCACACACTCCAGCCGGTTGCTGACAGAGAGCGACAGCCCCTCCTCGTCTCCCCTTCCTGTCTTTTCTAAAAAGCCTGTACCCCTCTATGTTGACGCTCCAGTCATATGAGTCTCGTGATGCCAACACGGTCGTAGCCCTGCTCGTGTGCACGCATCTCCAGTTCTCCCTGTTTATTTCCCATGCTGCGTGCATTGGTGTATAGACACCTCAGCTGGGCCCCGAGCAAGGCCGACTTGTGGCATTCAGGGTCCTGCTCACACATTCAGCACAGCTGTGTGGAAGAACTGAACATATTATATGTGGTTGGAAAGCTGGTACATGGCATTACTGGATCAAAAGGTCAGGGACAATTACTGTAATCAGCTACTCCAGCTTCTGGCGTAAAGCCCCATAATTCCTGGTTGAACTAGAGAATGTTTTTCAAAAAGTGATCTAATCCTGATCACTACCATCTGAACAATTTTGTGTAATAGATAATTAGCTTTTCTGTTAAATTATGTATGTTTGGTCCAGCTTCTCATCCAGCTATTTGAGTTTTGAAATTCTGACACTGGCTTTAGTTTTGCCTTTGCTTGCTGTAAATAAGAACCTCTCCATTCTCACAGATTTTCTTACCATCCATCTATTTGTGGTATAATTTCAAGCCTCCTTTCAAAGTTTTTTTTTGGATATATTTTAATGGATTTGTTTGAATTTTCTGAGATTTTGACAGTAAGGCAAGCCCACAACTTTGAATTCTTGAATATTTGACGTCACAGATTTTCGTTTTGAAAATTAAAGTTGGCAAATTGGAAAGCTTTTAAGTGTGGTCCTCCAAACAAGTTACAGATGTTAATATATCTTCTTGTTTTCTATCTGTTGTTCCTTTGCTATATGTACAAAGACCGCCTTTGCATATGGCCACATAAACAAGTTGCCACAAGGTAGGATGGACTTGGAAGTAGTGGCTTAAATTCTCTGCTCTGTAACTGCCCTAGTGTAGCTCCTTCTCCCTTCCACGCTGAAGTCAGATCACTTGCTAAGGGCATGTGATCTTGTTAAGGGGCAGGGGACCTTGCACTCATCAGAAGGTGAGAGCGTGCACAGAGGCAGATCCCTCAAAGTAGCCGAACCCTGCCAGTTCCTGCAGTAGTTTACAGCACCATAGCTTGCTGGTGGGATTACTCGGCTACTGTTTTATACTGGGAACATGTGTAACTGGCTGTCCAGAATTACACTCCACTTTTGTCTCGTCCTGTGTGTGTGACCTGCATTCTTTGATGTGACCTCATTAGACAAGAAAAACAAGGAAAAAAGGAAGAGTTGGTTTTTTATATGATTAGACCATAAAGTTGTCTTATGGTGCCAATTTAGATATAAGATAAAAAGTCTAAAGTCTTGGAGTTTAAGTTCAACATCGATTTGCACATATCCTTTTCAATTCAGTAGGGGTATGAATGAGTCATTAGAGGAAATCCTGACTGGGCAACACATTAAATTGGCTTAAGACCAAACATTATGTTTAACTTGCGCCTTAAGGAAAATCTGTACCATTGTAAACTTATTGTAAGACCTAAAGGTGAATTCTAATCACAACAACCATATGAATTAATAAAAAAACTTTGTGGCCATAACCAATACATCACTACTAATTCAACAGTTTTAAAGATGCCCCTATTAATAACATTAGTCTGAGAAATTTTAAACCCATGCTTACTGTCAATGTTTTGGCAGAAAACTCCATCTCCTGAATTAGGGCAAAGCAAGACATTTCAAACAATCTTTAAGTAACTGCTAAAACAATGACATGAAAAACCCAGTCTGGAGAAATTTCTGGAAACCAACTAGCTATGTAATAAAAGCCTAAAAGGAAGGCTAAGTAAGTCTTCTAGGCTACATCACAATAAATATCTACATGAGAAAGGAGGACTATTTCTCATTTAAAAGTTATACTGGAAAAGCTTCAGCCCCCTATATTCGGGCCTGGTACTTCTCTGCTGAGATGAAGAATTCTGCAGTAATTCTTGGTGGAGGCAACTTGGAGGCCACAGAAACAAGATAAGGAATTTCTGAGCAGTTAGAGACCTGGCTGTTTTCTGTTTTCTTGTCCTATTGGATCTCAGACAACACATGCAGGCACACAGATGCACATAGACACACATATTTATCTGCATATCTACCTATGAAAGGAACTTGTCCCAGTGATAGCTAAAACTGGCCCTGAAAATCAGTCCTTGGAAGTAAATACCAATTCTTTATCCCTCTTAATTGTCTATGACTCACTTAGAAGACAGGATTCATCTACTGGGTTAGCTCCACATGTGCAAGTATATAGCGATCTGCTTTGCTTCTCATAAAAGTGAGGGTACTAACAGTGTCCACCTACATAGTTACAGGCCACTCTCATTGTGATGCCTTCTTAAACAACCTCTCAAAATACTCCCATCAAGATCAAAGGCATTCCTTTGTGTAAAAATAACAGAGTTTCAATATACTGAGATGGATGATAGCAAACAAATGGGGCAGTTGCACAGAAGTTGAGTATGAGCATTTTGTGGATGAGTGTCCGCAGGAGGCTACAGCCACATTCACTAGAGGTGCTGCTTTGTCCTGGAAAACAGCCAGATCGCCTGCAGCATCAGAGAAAAGGGAGTCTCATTTTTGTGATCAGATGTTGGGGGTTTTTGCCTCCTAAGTGGCGGACAAGATGCTTCTGAACATTAGAGTTCACATTAAGATGAAAAATTCCCATTCACATGACTTCTTATTTAGCAAATCTGTGTTCACCAGGGCTTACTAAAACCACCTCCCTGTGTAAGACCCGAAATAGTAATGTGAGCAAAGAAAAAATATCACAAGATAATTGTGCTTTCATTTACCGTAATGAACATTTCAAATTAAAGATTTTTATGCGGTATTATACATTCCTAGCAGATAAAGTGAATTGTCTGTGAATCTTCAAACTGACTTAACCTGACTGCTTGAGGACTGTACAGGGAAAGCCTGTTTTTCTTACCCTTGTACAGAGGCAGTTACAAATAAGCTTATTTCAGATAGCATTTTCGTCTGGCTATGCTATGTTGTATTTCACTGTTGTTTCCTTTCACTGTTGTTTTTTTTCACTGTTGTAATTATTTATCTGTTTGCCATCTCTGATGTCTAGCACATAGCTATTTAAAGTACTGTGAACTAAAGAAGAAACAATTTATGGTTTGGTGTTTTTTTTTCTGCAACTCTGCAGTGGCTACTAAGTGATATGTACTCCTGTTTGTCTGCAATAAATTATTTGTAAAAGAATCACAGTTATAAAGGCATATTGGATTGTGGGTCTCTTTTTAAATATCCTTGATAAGCAGATAAGGACTGTGGGCAAAACAGAGCAAAAGCTAACTAAGAGAAAACATGTTTTTCTCCAAAAGGAGGAAAGCATGTTTTCAAAGCAAAAGCTGAATTGAAGTCTAAGATAACTCTCCCTGAACTCAGAATACTAGTTCTCCTGACATGGTCAATGATATAGAGTTTAATTTCTTCCTTTCCGAACATGCAAACATGCAATTATGAACAAGCAATAACACAATTTGGTGATTATCATTTGAAGTCATCATTTAGTTGTTCTGATACCAAATAGGGTTTCTGCCAAAGAAAACTTTGTTAGTTATGCAAATAGCATTGCATTAAGCATTCAAAAGGCTTAGAAAACTCAAAACAGCAGATATATCCCATGGGATTCACAGCTCATATTGTCAACCCATCCTCTGTCCCATGATCATCACTGTGATTTACAAAAATAAAACCAGAAAAAAAACCCTAAAAAACAATACGGACCATATAACAGCTGTTCTAAATTGTCATAGCTTTTTGCGGTCAAGGAAGAATGATGCTGTTTAGATCCATGGAGATTCCAGCTCTGATCTTTCTTTTTCTTCCTTCCAATATGTCAATAAGGATCATAATAGTAGCCAATGATAACACATCTTACATAGTGTTCATATTTTCTTTGTATTTGTCCTCTTAGTATTGTGTGCTACACTAGAGTTATTTTCCTCTTTTCTCCAGACGTTTCCTTTTCTCCTCCTCTTTCTTTTGTGTCTTTTCCCTTGAGCTGTTATTGTTATTTGAACTGGCAAAGAAACATGTTCCAGTTTTTTTCTCCAGAAGAAAATAGATTTATTTGAATCTCTCTTGGTAGAGTGTTCCCCACCAATGGGCCACCATGGGCGTACCGGCCTCTGTACTTAGTGACAACTACATTGTTCTAGGTATTTGTTATTGTGGTATGCCTGCATAACGTGGACAACTCCAGAATACTTAGCCTGTTGAGAGCTTGGAAAATGAAGATGTGAAATTATATCTTCTCTCCTTCTTCTAGTCTCTTTGCCATACTGGAGGAGTATAAAGGACTTGAAACTTGTCAGCTACCAGGACAGAATTTCCTAATTTCTGAGGAAGCCTTCCGTTAACAACTAGCTGGTTTCTTACACACAATTTGTCCTCCCAGTGCAAGAACTGGAAGCATGACTACATTGGGACATGCTAACCTGGCAGATGGCTCTTCTGGAGCTGCTAGCAGCTGGTGTAGTTTAGAAATGCCTTTTGGTCACTTTAAACTGTTTGGAGCTGGCATTGGACTAACAAGAGAATCAAGCTATTCAGCTCTCCTCCCCACACACTCCTTTATGCAATTGCCAAGTCCAAATTGAATGCCTCAGAGAATCTGCATCAAGAACTTTGAGTATAACTCAAAAAACCTACTGGATCAGATGCTGTATTTGTACTATCAGAATTTGTACAGCAATAGACTGCCACATCCTTCATGCTGTGGGAAATTATTCTGGGCCAAAAATGGTACACTGCAATAATGAAGCCTGAAGGCTCACAAGCTCATTAGTCATCCTAGCCGAATCTCCATCTGCCAAAACAGGCTGTCTCCTGGCCAGTTACAAAAAACAAGGTACTTTTGCCAGCTATTGCTTTTTAGGTATCTAGTAAAAGTGAAGCATGAAAAGCCCGAGTTTAGAACCAGACCTAAGAGTCTGAGGTCAGTTCTTTCACTTAAGGATGATATCAGCAAAAGTAAAATGTAAATCAAAGTTCAAGCGTTGAAAATGATGGAGGCAACTGTGAATTAGCTAAGAAGGATTTGTGAATTTTGAGGATAAAATAGACAAAAGACGAGTAATTGTGATCTGATGTTGATAGGTGCCAGCATCCCGCATCTCCCTTTGAGGCAACCCCATTTAAGGAAAGCAGGGGGAATTTGCAGTCTCAGGACCTTCCAAGATTAAACACTCTGACTTCACAATTTTTTTCGAAATATAAGTTGGAACATGAAAGTGGAGAGAATCCTGAAAGCAGAAAAGAAAGGCACAACGAATAGAGAAAAATAGGCAGCATCCAGGAGAGGGATTATACTGGGTCTAGTGTGAGTGGGTGAGAACTTGATTATGTCATGTAAGAAGGTTGGGAGTACAGTCAGCAGATCCAGAGGGAAAGTAGGTCAGAGCGGTGTTAACTGCAAAAGAAATACCTTCAGCAAATTTCAGATCATAAGGAGTAATCATAAAATGTATTGCTATTTTGCTGGCAAGAACAGAGAGTAGTGCCCACACAGGTGCCCAACTGACATTTATAAGGGAGAGGAGTTCTTCCATGTGTTCTTTTTGTTTGTCTTTTTATAGGAAAATCCAATGTCATTGCCAGCGTCAGCTCATTGTAAACCATCTGATCTGGCATTGCATAGAAATAGCACATGTCCCTGGACGGCTGGATGGCTTTTCAATGCCTTATTGACTTATAGGAAATAGTAAAACATTTCACGCACTTGAACATGAAGTAATCCTGAACCAGCACTGAGATGCATATCTCTGGCATTGTTCTTCCCCTTGCCAAACATTCTCCCAGCTGGCTGCTATTTTAGATTTAATATCCTTGACTTGACGTATCCCTTCTGTTTGCTCTATTTGCTTATTTTTTTTCAGTTCATGTCATTTTTCCATATGTAATGCTAACCGAGGGTAAACAAGAAAAGATCCTCGACAAGAGTATCATCAGGAAAAAAACAACCAAACAAAATAACCTCATCTGATCCAAAATTCTGTATCTAACTACACAGGTAATTGTTGTCCAAATGAAATGAAAATATACCTGCCATATCTACTTTCCCTGGGGTGGATGTGATCTATTCATTGCTCATCTTCTCTCGCCTTCTCTTACTTTAGCTCCTTGCATTTTGATATAACAGTTGTGGAAACCTGCATTTCCATACTTGTGCTCAATAAATTTTCCCTCACGCTCAGCATTGTGACACTATGGCAAGTAATGACAAAGTGCACATGCTACTTAGGGCTGAATCTCTGCTTCATTCTGATTTCAGAGTGGCTTAAGCTAAGTGTGCTAGGGATGCACAGAGTGTTTGGTGAACATGCTGCAGTGGAATTAATTTAATTTCTAACCTGCTTCAACTGTCTCATCAGCTATCCCCTCAGTAACAGACAAGACAAATATGTCATATTTTTAGATACTTATGTCCATTGGAACACACTGTCCATTATCACCATTTCTCTCTGAGTTAGACCCAAACTAGATTTCTAACATAAGTAGTCAGGAATACAGAAAGTATTACATATATTGTGAACATCATGATACACTGTAAAGCTGTTGCATTAGGTAAGTGGATGAAGGTTTAAGGTCAGAGTTATGGTTGGCCACAGAAACGTCACTTTTTATAATATTTCAAGGAAAAAGTAAGAATACAAGAATAATATAAAGTTTCTCTGAGTTCTCTTCATCTGTACTTGGTAAGTTTTAGTTCACTGTATTCAAGCTTGAAGGTAATGGAAGAGGTTTTTTTTCTTTTCTTTTCTTTTTTTTTTGGGGGAGTGAAACATATAGTAACATGGCTCCATCTTAAAAAATGTATGGACCAATTCAACCTCTCAGTGGCAACTTACTATTAATTTTATGTTGTTAATCATTGTTTGTTTTGTTGTTTTGACACAGCTGCTCAGAGTAAACTGCACACCATCACTAAATCCGTGGCAAAGAGGAGTGGATAAACTAAGTTAAAATAATCATTTTCACTGTGCTTCTCTCTTTTTTTTTTTTTCTTTTTAAAGATGTACAGGGCTCAAAGTGGATTGTAAAAGTGTTGCAAGCTCCCATGCAGAGTGTTATTCTGGCTCTAGTGAAAAGAAAAAGACAAAATTTCCACTGGCTTCACTGGGGATCAGGATTTTATTTGAAAGGTGCCATGTTTCCGTACTGCAAAAGTCCACTCATTTGGCACTTAACCTATGTTTGCTTTTTGCATATCCTGTGAGGCATAAAGTTCAGATCTTTTTGATGGGTTCAGAGAGTGTAGCAACTGCTAAAATAGGAAATCTTTTATTTGATGTTATTCTATACTTCTGAAATTAAACTGTTATCACTGTTTAAAATAACAAGATACATTCTGGTTTGTAGGAATGGAATTAGATTGCAGATTATTCCTGAAGTATCAGATCGCTCTGTTCTGCTAGACAAACAGTTGTAAAAGCAATGCTTTCTTTCAAGGTGGAATAAGCCTAGACTCTCATTTATTTCTTTTAGATTTAGGGAGGACATGATGTGGTAAGACAAAAGTGTAGATAGTTGATGGAAATAGATACTTATTTATTCCACTAAACTGTCATTCCTAAAACCAAGGAATAAGTTCATCACCACTACATATTTTTGTTCACATGCCTTTGATGTTATTGTGCGTTTTCAAAGTACATAATGCAGCCTACAATGCCACACAACTACAGTTATAAATATCTATGTATGTGCCTTGTTTAGCAAAAGCAAATTGTTTAAAATATGTATATTTATGAAGTTTAACAAAGATAAAAGAATAGGTGGGTGTTGTTCGGAGATATGAACATTGGAGAAATGCTGACAGATTTTTAGCTATAGGAGTATTAGGGAACACTGCCATGGTAATAGTATAAGCTGTGCTAAGAGAGTCTATAATAGGATCAAGCTGGATAAACCTTTCTCCTTACGCATGAAAGAACACCTTTATAAGTCAGTGTTTTTCTCAGTTATAATCTTGGAAGTCTAATTCATGAAAAGTTTATCATATAAGATTTTCACTCAAGGAGACTAGCACAGTCTGAAAAGTAGGGCAGGAGTTAGATCTATCAGCTTATATTTGAGCATGCAAGTAAATTTTTTGTTTCACAAATAAAATTTTGTGGTAAGTAAAGGACAGAACATCAGACCAGTCTTTTATTTTGCTGCAATTAACTTTGCTTGCACATAAGAAGAGCAAACTCAAATACTTGTACTCTGATAAGCTGAAATATTTGAAGACCCTTATGGCTGAGTGAATTGCACATATTCTTATTGCGAGTGATGAGAAATGGCAAAAGGAACACAACCACCTCCCCCTCTAACTCCCCTCCTGAAACGTTGATCCTCCTGAGTGTATAGACGTGTTGCAAGCACAGCAGAATTTACATGCTTTCTGGTCAACTGTAACAACCACAGCAAACTGGTATGCCTTTGGAAAACAAAAATACAATAATGGAAAGTTCACCTTTCCTTTGTGATCGCCTTTTCTGGAAGTATCAAATACCCAGCAACACTATCCAACAGGTCACTCATTGTATCTTTCACTGTGTTCTCTATGAAATTTGATTCAAAGTGAGATCCATGAAATATGCAGTCACAACTAGGTTACTGTAGACTAGAGAAGAAGGGCTCTCTGTTCATAGGACGGTAGAGAAGACTAAAGGGTTAACCAGCCAAAGTAAGCAGGCCACAGGCAGAATGGGTAGTAAAATGAAGGAAAAGATACCAAACAAGAAAGGCATTATAGAAGAACTGAGACCAAGGTTGGACAGTACAGAGAAAAAAATATCCACATTGCTGTTTACATATCACCCTTTGGCACGTGGAATAAGTCTGGATTGAGGAATGGAGGTTTATTCTCTGTTCCTACCACCCAGCTTCTCTTCGTGCCTGTAACTGGAACAAGTAAGTCTTCCCTATTTCAGAACCTAAAGCTCTTTGCTTCTAGAAGTCTTTGACATGTTATCTTTGTAAATTAAATCTCTCAAGCTACTTCCCCATTTACAAGTGCAAATTTAATGTGATTTTTTTTTCTGTAAAGGTTTTAATGCTACCTCCTTTATATGAACAAAGAGAAGATGATCAAGTGTATCTTTCCTCTGCTGCTGTTGGACAGTCTCCATTATTTATTTACAACAAATAACCATCAAATTCAGCTCCTTTTTTGTTGGTGTGACTTTTCTGTTAAAAACTCTATGTGAATATGCCCATTGTTCAGGCAGTAATTAATGTAAAATATTTTATAAAAAGATACTACAGCCAACAGTTTACCTGTGACTTGTCCTTGTAAAGACTGCTGTAAGCATTTGACCATCACAGTCTGGTATTTGAGTTATGCAATCAGTCCATTCTTTTGTATTTCTTTTGTACTCATTCACAGAGAAGTCTAGAGCATTTAAGTGAGACACAACAGAGGTAAGAAAGTACCAGAAAGAATATAACATGCTTTTCTTTTGCCTTTTCTGCAGGTGTACTATATGCTGTCTGATGATGTGGTTACCAGAATCAAAAGCACCTTTCTGCTTCTCAACTGAGAGAGAAAGAAAGCCAAAAATCGTTGGAAAAAAAAGATGAAAAAGATATATAGAGAAAAAATGTAACCAAACTTTTTCTATTGTCATATGCATGAAAACAGGTACCTTTTTCTGAAGGTATTTGGTCGTTTTTGATTGAAGTACTCACCAATTGATGCGTCTCTTGATCTGTCTTTTCAATTCTATGCCTCTGGCCAGACGCTGGGGTAAACCATATTCTTATTGCTATGTAGGTTAGCACATGGTTACTTCATTGAAACTTTCTGTTCCTTCCACTGCTTCTTCTCCTGAAAATAGAGATATCTGTATATATCTGTCTCAATGTCCAAATTACTTAAAAGAACAATTTCTTAAGAGGTGGCAAGCCTAAAAAAAATCTTCATGTCCACATCCAGAACTCACTTCCAACCTAAATTATTCTCTGTAAACTCTTCCCAGTATTCAAATGGCTTGTGTCCTTTCTTACTGCTAGGAAAATCTGTTATTAAATAGTTGAAATTTCTTAAAGTTAAAAATACCAAATGAAAGAAAAAATTCAGACTAGACTTCTGAGTTCGACTCTGAGAACTTGCTTACATGAGAGCCTGAAAGAAGACCAATACTTGCTCTGGTTCCTCTGGATGGCTGAAGCTATATGGTTCTTTAGCATGGCAGTGGGCCTGAGATAATGTTTGCCTTTCAGCAAAACTCTCAGCAGGCCCTACTGAATTAGTTATAGCACTTGACTACTACTCCTAAAATCACTTCCAGATTGGAACAAACCCATCACCTTCTACCTTGGGGCACAGACAGTGGGGTTTGCACCTGTGTAAGAAAACACACTTCTAGCTTCCTTTCCAATAAGTGTTATGAGCATCTTCCTTTTCCAGTTGCTACTTTTAGCATACTGTGTTATGACACTTTAACCCTATAGTAAACACTAATTAAAACAGTTCATGCAATTTTATTACTATTCTTTTTGTCATAATATTCACTAAAGACAAATTCTCAGGCTTAAATAAAAAGTATTTTGAAGGAGTCAGAGTTTTGACTAATGTCATTTAAGGAATCATGGGGACCATGATGAAGAAAGTGGTGAAAAAGCACAAGAGCAACTGATCCATCTAGTACCTACCTCTTTCCAAAATGGCAATCCTGAAATAATCTCTTTCATTATTAGGGCTGACATTAAAAATTCTGAAGCAACTCTTGAACCTGAAATTCTCAAATTGTGCTTTCTTGACACAGAGTTGCCTTGTCAGCTTAGTTTTCTGCCATTCCTATAATACAGGGATTCCAGTTCTGAATATGTCATTGCTGAAGTAAGTCGGTCAACATATGCAATGAGAATAGCATTTTCTAAATTCTTTCAAGAAAGCACAGTTGGCCTGCCCCTCTCACTCCCTGGCTTTACACAGCTTGAACAAATGTAAGAATCAATGCCATTTGTATAACAACAACAGTCTGATGAAAATTTACAAGTTGAAATTGTAGCAACAGGTTTTCATGGACTGTGCACGATCCTTGATTTAAAAAAAGCCCAAGTGGATTTCACTTCTTAATGTTTGATATACTACTGAGAATTTGATTACTTTAAAAATCTGACTTGAGCTGACTTGTAAATCTTATAACAATATCAGTCACCAGTTTATTTTTATAAGGCAGAATTCCCAGTTTTACTCTTTAAGCCTAGTTTTGAGGGCTAGTCCTCTAGCCATAGGTGATGGGTACATTTCAGTCTCATGAGTAGCTGAGCAAGCACATCAAATGAATTCTAAAGACAGAGGCCTCCATTCTCTGCTGACTAGCCTCTGCTAAAATCTTTTCACATGGCACAGGGAAAGCAATCAGCATCTGGGCTTTACTGATGTTTGCAAAGATGGCAAGGCTTTTCACCAAGAGAGGACTTGGATGGCGAGCTTGTATCTATAAGCTATTCTCAATCTTTTTAAAGCTACTGTCCTGGTTTCAGCAGGAATGGAGTTAATTTTCCTCTCAACAGCTGGTGTGGTTTGGATTTTTTGTGTGAAGAATGTTGATAAAACACCCTGATGATACAAGTTGTTGTGAATGAGACCAAGGACACTGTCCTGCTTTCTAGGTCTCACTAATGTGCAGATGCAGGAAGCTGGGAGAGATACAGACAATAACTGACCCAAACTGGCGAAAGAGAGTATTCCATGCCATAAACGTCATGCTCAGTATACAAGTGGGGGTTGGCCAGGACGGGTATCTGCCTTTCTGGCATCCATCCCCCTCTCTCTCTCTCTGGCATCGTTCCCTCTACCTTGCTGGCTCCCTTTTGCTCCTTTGCTTGCCACTTGGTTTCGTTTCCATGGTTGCTGCTTGGGACGGGCTGTATCGGTCATTGGGAGATTGGGTGGTGAGAAAACCTACATTGTTCATTTTGTATATTTTAATATCCATATATTCTGTTATTATTGTGGTTTTCCTTTGCTATTCTAGTGAACTGCCTTCATCTCAACCCATGAGTTTTCCTTCCTTCCCAGTTCTCTCCTGTGTCCCACTGGGGAGGGTGAGCGAGAAACTGTGTGGTAATTCGGGCTAAACCATCACAGATACCTTGTTGACCTCTTGCTTTATCTACAGACACCGTTAGTATAATGTGGACAACTCCTGCCGGTAAGACTGTCGTATAAAAAACAACTGACCTGCATCAGCTTGCGTTAGACAGAGCCAGGGATGCTTTAGGACCATGGATTCTGAAAGAAAGGAAGCATTCAGATCCAGACTGCATCCAGAAACAACATGCTTTATTTGAATTCCTGGGGGAAGGGGAGGTGGGGGGAAACCATGAGCTTCTGCTTTGCTTGCTTCTGTACAACCTAAATTCAATCTATAAGAAGGAATGAAATAGTCAGCATTTCAGAAGCTTACCAAACAAATTACTGGTGCCAAGTCTATTTGTAATTATAGGTCAGTTCTTAATACTGTTGTGAACCACACATTCCAGGGCTTTGCAAGCACTTAAAAGCGTATTTTAATCTCTTTGGATAAAAGAAACTGCCATTGGCAACAATAAAAGAAATGCAGACTTAGTTCTTACTATGAAATGATGCTATTCACTACTTTAAACAACTCCCCCAGCACACAAGCTGTGTGCACTCACTTGCCACCCATACTAAGCTATTTCTTGTGACAGCCGCAGCTATGTTATGGAAAAATTCAATGACACACTGTATCACAGCACCACACTGTCAGCACTCTCATGATATCATGTCTGGAGAGTCTGATAATAGTATCAGAGGCAATGTCTCATAAAAGGCACTCACTGTTAGTGGCTCCACAGATATATCAGATCTAAAGAAGCTGCAGGCAGAATACAGTGTCAGTAACAGGGGCTTTGCTTCCTACGGATATAACCGATCCTTTTGGATTTTGGAATTTGTACAAAGACAATAAAAGTTTGTTTTGTTTTACTGTAGATGCTATGTTTAAAAGTAAGGAAAAATTGTATCAATTAAAGTTAATTTTATCTTTTAAGCCTAAAAAGGCAAAACCATATCCTTAATTCACCCTGGTCTGGCTGGGTGTTTCAGTATACACACTGTATAAAATGACACCCTAACTGAGACAGTTTTAGTGACCATCATTACAGTACTTGCATCTAGAATATCTGCAGTGCCTGGTTATATCAGGGCAAGTTAAAGCACCTTTTACTTTTTTTTTTCTGTTACTGGCTATGTGGAATGATAGAATGATTGGGGCTGGAAGGCACTTTAAAGACCATCTAGTTTCAACCCCCCTGTCATGGGCAGAGACATCTTCCACTAGACAAGGTCACCCAAAGCCCCATCCAGCCTGGCCTTAAACACTTCCAAGAACGGGGCAAATATGTTATTGTTATAATTTGTCATGTTTTAGTGCCTCGAACGCAGCACAGACCAAAAATCCCCCTGTGCAGCTGACACAGGGACAGATCCATAGATCAAGGAGAGCGGGAGAAGAGAAGATGGACTGTATGGGAAGCGTGCAGCAACAGCAACAACTTCCTGCTGGTACTCCAAGACTTTCCTTTGCCCTGAGCTCCCTTACCTCCTAAAACTAGGTGTGGAAGGCCACAAACCATTTGTTTCTGGGCTTCTTGGTTCTGTTAGGTGCTGCTGTCACTTGTGGAGAGGGAAGGCTGGAAGGTGCTCGTTATGCCCACCAGCTTGATGAGGGCTCCGGATCCTCAGTGCAGCTCTGCCTGACACCCTTGCTGCTCCCATACCTGGAGTCAGTGCTCTGTGTCTGTTGCCCAGGTCTGCAGCTGCCCACCTATTCCTGGTGTGAGGCAGCCTCCCAGCTGGGCTCCCCGTGGCCAGTGGGCATGGGCATAGTCTCTGCAGGATGGCAGGCAGGGCTTAAGTAAGACCCTCAGCCTTTGGGTTGAGAGAAAGAAGTACTAAGCTGATGTTCTGGCTCTTACATTAGAGACTTACCGAAGCCGTGAACACAGGAAATGAAGAAAAATACGGACCTTGACATTTTAAACATCCAGTTTATCTATATATGGTATATTCAATAAAATAATAATAAAAAAGGAAAATAATGCGAGGACGAAGAACCGCCCACTGTACTTGAAGAGCAGGTTCGGGATCATCTGAGGAACCTGAAGGTGCACAAGTCCATGGGGCCTGATGAGATCCATCTGCACGTCCTGAGGGAACTGGCGGATGAAGTTGCCAAGCCACTGGCCATCATATTTGAGAAATTGTGGTGGTCAGGTGAGGTCCCCAATGACTGGAAGAGAGGGAACATAACCCCCATTTTTAAAAAGGGGAATAAGGGGGACCCGGGCAACTACAGGCCGGTCAGCCTCACCTCTGTGCC
>JAAGAY010136134.1:0-23608 GCA_011801015.1 Ardeotis arabs | reverse complement strand
CAGCTGGCCGGTTCGGTAGCCGGACCGGTAAACGGACACCCCCGCTCCTTTCCCCACCACCGCCCTGGTGCCCATCGATGCCGCCCCCCCCCCCACGGCCTACAAATCCCGAGGGGCAGCGCGCCACCTGCTCCAGCCCAACCGGGGCAGGCAGCAGCAATGCATGCCGGGAGTTGTAGTTCGCTGCGGGAGGGGGAACGGCGCCCACCCCCGGAGCTTTCCCCATCCCGGACGGTCCTTCCTACCCCCCCACGCTGCCCGCGCCCCAACTTCCCAGGGCGACCGTTCGCCCCACACCTCTCAGCACCGCAGCTCGGCCGAAGGCAGCTCTGGGTGAAGAGGATTTCAAAAACCGGCGCAGGTCCCGCTCTCCTCCCCGGGTCTGCCCGGGCTGCTGCTTGCCGCAGGGCTAGCCCATGGCCCGCGGTTCCCCCGCAGCCTCTTACACTTCCTTGCCCACACCCGAGGCCCCGGGGCTGCCGCCCATCATGGCAGCCCCCCACACCTCCCCATCCCTTACTTGACCACCCCTGCCCCGGTTCCCCCTGCCAGCCCTTGTTCAACCAGCGGCACGGATGCGGCTGTCACCCCAGGGAAGGCACCATGCTGTGCCTTACTAATTCGCCGGCCAAATTCACTCCGTAGGGAGATTTTCAAAGTTCCCTCAACTACTGCTCAGTTCACCAGGCTCTTTTTAACGGCTTTGTCTTCAGCTTACTTTTTCTAAGTGTGTTGATGACAGAGTCGGATACAGAGGTGAGCTGGGGACCGATGTAATACAAAATACAGCGCTATTTCCCACCTCTCCTTTGGAAAAGAGTAGCGTGGAAACAAGAAGCAAGTTGGTTTAGTTCAGTATCTGGGAGCACGCCTGAGAAAGCTTACTATCTACCTACGAATGACTTCAGAACTAAAGTCAGATTAAGATAACTGCAAGAAAGTCCACACACAAACATCAGATTGGATTACTTGGAGCATTTGACAACCCCTTGGACAGTCAGTCTTTCTGCTCTGCGCACACAGTCACCCTCACGCTGTACCTCTGGACTCCAGCACAAGACAGACGGCCCTCAGCACCAGTCTAACGTGACAATTCCTACCCGTGCCTTGCAAGAGAGCAATTAGCAGTCTTGAATTCCCCAGACAGAAAATGGAGACCTCGCTATTTTTTTCAGATCCTGGTGCATCTTTGCATGCCTCCTCCTCCCCCACGCTCCCCTTCTCAGAACAATCTTTGTATGTGGCATTACTTCAGCAAGAAATGGCATTTTCTGTGCCTATTTGCAGGTTGTGATAGAAAATAGCATTTAATAAGGCCATAGCAAAGAAAAGACACCCTTGCTTCTCTCCTCCCTCACCCATAAGGGTTGAAGGAGCAATGCTGTAAAGAAGCATGTCACCCCTATCTATACACAGTTTTTCTTTTCTTGTGCTAGAAGATGAGCAGAGTTAACAACAGCAATATCGCATCAAAGCTGCAGAAGGGCTTCAACTTTGAACAAAGAACGAGAAGCAGTTCCCCACTCCTTCAGGCCTCTACATATCTACATAGAGTGTCAGCGCAACCAGAAGCAGGGCTATTTGGCAACAAAGCCCTTGACCACCTTTCAGTGGAGCATTTCAGGAGAATGCCAAGACTGGAAGCGCAAGTGAAAAGGCAGCCTATTGCTTCGTCTAGCTCTTCATCATGGCAGTCAGCAATAAATCACAAGCAGCAGCTTGCCAGTCTCCTGGCTTTCTCCTTCACCTTAAATCTGTTGCAAGTACCTTGGCTATCTTATTTGCACTGGACCTCCAAACAGCAACGAAAATTATCAGCCTTGCCTCAGAGAAACAGCAAAAACCAAGGCAACTCTGGGAAGGCATCATCAAAACCCACATAAAATAAAATGTAACCTTACTTGGATAGAATGCATCAGTTTCAGGCTGATAATATCCTCCAGTAAAGGAGGCCATAAGATGGGCTTAAAAAAAAAAAAATCTGTTATGCATATGCTTTTCCTACAGACCTTCCATGGTAGATATTTCCTTCTCAGCTTCTTAAAGATGTTCTTTTTTTTTGCGGGTGAAGGACATATTCAGGGATTGCTTGTAGAGCACAGCCTTGAAGATCAGTTCTGCCTCCACTGGAATGAGCTAAACTTTGGTAACAGATGGCAGGTCACGTCTTTTTTTGTAAAGAAATTTCATAAAAATAAACTTTGTCACTTCTGTAAAACAGCTAATTGAGCTTAATGAATTCAACACACAGGAATTCTAAACGCTATTCGTTTATCTGAATCCCTGAGGTTATCTGACATGAATCACTTTCATAGGGACACAAATGCCCCACATCCAAAAAGTTTTATTTTGAGACATCTGTGATTAAATAAAGAGTAGAGAAGAAACTACACTGCCTCCCCATTTTGTTCATTTCACACACTTTTTGCTGTAGTTCCAAGGTTCCTCCTGTTTGAGGGACTTCTCCATGCACAAAAGAAAAAAGAAGTAAACCCAGCTAACAAAGTTGGTGGGCAGATTTCGGCGAGCAGGAGGAGGAAAGGGGAAAAAAAGAATTTCAAATGGAATTTTTATAGTTGCCTAGACTTTGAACTCCTAGGCCTTCTGAAAATACTGCCTAGACATCAGATATGCTGTAGAGACTAGGTTTTGAACCAGTCCTTCCCTTTGAGATTTTTTATTTTTCCAAACTTAAAACCAAACCAGGTAACCCAAGGATCCTGCTTCGTCAAACCATCAGTGGTGTTATTTTTACGTTAGCTGTACTGGTTTTTCTTCTCTATGAAAATGACTTTCCAGACAAGAGGTCACCTCTTACATGGATTTGTACTTGATTTTATAGAAGTGATTCCACTTTTCTGAACAAGGGTTGGGTCAAAACTCCAAAGATAATAGAGGGCAAAAGCTGGAGGAGTGAGGGACAATTTCAATTTAGTTAATTTTAGCTGCCTATCCTGGCTAATTTTTAAAGGATCAGGGAGTCAATTACTTAAAAATGGCTCTGGAGGCAAAGTCCAGTACAATGTTGTGTGGAGCTACAGGAACTATTACTGCTGTTCTTTCTATATGTTTCATCTCATATTAATTCGGGAGTAAAGAGAAATTAAAATAGTCACAGATGCTTATGGTTTGATACTACAACCCCATCAAAAATCTGACATTTTGAATTAATTTCTTTGAACACACATTGGGGAGATTTAACTATCTTATTGAAACATTGCAAAATTGTTCATCACAAAAACCTCTTTATAATTAATCCCCAAAGGTGAAAATCACTCCTATACAGATAGCTTTGCATGGCTCTTTGTCACATAAGTACTGCTTTGTGGAAACTGGGAGTAAGGATGATGTGTCATTAAAACAGTCTAACTTGAACAGTCCAAACCTTGTAGTAAGGCTTTGCAGATGCTAGCTTGAAGTGAATACATACTGAAGTGGTGAGCTCCCCATCTCACACGGATGCAATTTGTAAATGTGGAAATTGTCAATGTTCTCGGTAAAACAGAAGGAGTTAAATGATAAATTGTGGGATAGCTTTATGAATGAGTATTGCAGAGAATCATCCATACTTGAGAGATATACCACAGCAGAAGGGGAAATAAAAACACTAGAGGAGATTTCACCATGAATACTAACATGATCTTTAGATACAGGATCTAGCCAAACTGAATAAGAGTTACTTAGTAATCAGTGTGAATATTAGATTGCCAATACATGACTACATAAACTAATTTCCAATATCCACTTTCTAGTGATTTAGCACATTGTAAAGAATTCAGAGATGCTCATAAGATATAGCACTTTCTTTTGCAGTGTCAGATGTAGGAAAAGTGTCATTTTAAAGCAATCAATTATATAGGCTATTTTTCTAAATTTTTTTTTAAATTATTACTTTTTCCCCTCACTGGTCATTGAGGACTTAATCTTAAAAAACACTAAAGGACTTAGCACATCGCTTCCATAGAAGAAGCTCTGAAAGGCAAACTCTCCAGTTCTGTTCAGCGATCTGCATATGCTTTTATTCATGCTTTGAAGGCAGAATCCCTGTGGTCACTCCTAAAAGCACTTCATGCAAAGTATTCAGCTTGCTCTAGAGTTGCCTGCATAAAGTAGAGTTCAAATTCAGGAGCTGGGAAAGTACATGTATTCAAAACCAACAGGATTTTTCAGGCACAATCTCATCCTTAGATTCAGGCTGTGATGAGTGGACAGCCAGCACAGCGGTTTTGAGAGTCTGGAAAGATGCGAAAGAGCACAATCTCATCAGCTAGAATACCATGAATTTCAGAGATTTAAACTGATACATTGTACTGTAAAACACTGTGGCTGAATAGGTTGGCAACCTCCAAAAGAGAGGTAAGCACAGACAGATAGGGAACAATAATTATTTAGCCTCTGTAGCGGGATTTCTATGGTTTGAGACATTACTGCTCCACCCACGATTTCACCTACTGCCAGCAGATACCTCCACTATTCCAAGTTTGATAAACAGCCTATTATTTTTTCCTTCAGTGGAGGAGGAAGGTAACCTCCAGCAGAAGAAGCTGGACCAGCAACTGTAGTGCAGTACAGCAAGAATGCAGAGAGAACATGGCCATCTTGTTGTCTACCGCTTCCCTGGCTGTGGTGGCAAGCAGCACAGCACAGGTGAGAAGGTTATGCCTAATCTCATAGTTGGGCTTCAATTTTCAATCAGTGTGAAGTTACACAAAAAATATCTTTAAAAATCAGAATTATTTAAAAAAATACCTAAAATCCTTCACAGTTGCAGACATCTGGGTTAGGGACTCTGTGAGCCTTAAAACTTAAACCCCAAACATTTCCCTGCATTGTCGTCAGTTTTAGTAGGGAAAATGAAAGCTCAAACTGAAATAAGAACAATTGGAGGAGTTTCCATTTCACAAACAGGTGAAAGAAAGATCTTTTTAACAGCAGAAAAGTCAGGCAACTTCAGGTCTGCTCACTGGCTTTTGGGTCATGAGGAAGAAGTAACATCTGCAAGCATTCCAGGCTGCCAAGTTTTAGGCCTTTTATCTCCCTGTGCTCCTATAAAATTCAACGTAGTTTACAAGTGGTGGTGTATGCAGAGGCTATAATTTAATATCAAATATCTTACAAAGAAAGAAATGGCACTTGTTTACATCTGAAATCTCAGGGTGAAATATTTGGTGTTCAGTAACTGCATATTTCCACAATATATGCAATGAAGAGTACTGCAGCCTCTTAGGGTCTGCTTTTGTGAATCTCTTCAGCATTAGTTGATATCACCATCTTTCAACATATGTGCACAACTGTATCTATGCACAGGTTAAAAGAAAGCTAGCCAAGGTGAGTTTCTAAGTGCACAATAACATTTTTTAGCCAAAGCCTGCTCCTTGAATCCCTACCTAGAGAAAAGTACTCGGAAATTCAAGAGGTGAGGAAGCTTTCCTCAAGTAGAAAGACAGTGCTAAGCCAATCAAGTCAGCACTGTATTTGTGCCCTTGTTATTGACCTAATTCTAAGTACACGAAACATGATTATTGCAGGCAGATAACCATTTTCCACAAACGTCTTTATCCCTTGTATAGGAAGGTAAAAAATGGGAAAATGCTTCTTATCATATGTTCTAGCAGTACTGCTCTTAAAGCTGTGAGGATCTAAATAGGTAAAACAAAATTTGTATCTAAGCGGATGTTTTCTTATCAGACCATCTAATTAACTTAGTGAAAAGCAGCCAGGCTTTCAAGAACACTGACATTCTTCATGTCCTATCTACTTTAACTATACTAGCTGATTTAATAGATGTCACTTCCACATATGGAGCTAGCCTTGTTTGTAGCAATAATAAAACTCTACAGTAAATGTTTATAAAACAGATGCACTCAGTTTTACATGGGTAACTACAACATGAGTAGAACTTTCAGTTTATACCACTTCAGAATACACAGTGAAATTTTCATAGGTTATTTTCAGTTCTTTGTTTATCACTACTCTTTAAAGGCTAAGAATCTGGTGGTACCGTGGCCAAAGGGCCATGGTCTCATCACACACATGTTCTGCTACACAAGAGCACACGTGCATGAAGGCTGCATTACATTTAAACAAACCCCTGGAGCTAGGGGAGGTGGGGGGGGAAATAAAATCACACAACTTTTATGGTGAGCTGAGCACATTTGATCAGAGTGGAATCCAAAATGTTACTTTACAGAACCACTGCTCAAAGCAGAGCTACATTTCAGTGTACAGTAAGGTAGAAAAAAATAGGGCTTTCAACAATACAGGCTTGTAACTTGAAATCAAATGCTAATATGCAAACTACCTGAAAGACTCTATGGTTTTAGCTTATATTTGAATACTTTGCAACTGGAAATACAGCAACTTTTGTTCAGTACTAATTTAAAACATTTATTATTCTTAAAGTGTTCTTATGAGGATGATATATCTTATGCTTCAGTACTAGCCTGGCAGAAAAAGGTGTGTAAGTGAAAGGAACCAGCTTGAAATGCCAGAAAATAACAAATTAGTCTTCTATAGATTAGACTGCTGTTTTAACATGTCATTATTTGACTATTAAAATTAAATTTAGAGGGAAGGTAAAATCCAATATATACTCCTAAGTGATGTCTCCATAGCACTATCTATCAAATATGGCTGTTTTTTCCTTCCATTTAAACTGTTATCCTATGTTCCACAATGCTGAGTAATGTCACTCACTCTCTGTAAAGTTTCCCAAGTGGCTAAGTAATTTAAGTATGCCATCACCACAGCAGCTCTGCAGCTGAAAATATACTGCTATTAAACCCAGAGAGAATAGATCACTAATTGCAGCTTAATATTAGAGATAGACATGAAATACTGAGCCAGCCATCAGAGCATGCGCTGGCAATTCAAACTTAAGCTATTATTGAACAGGCAAAACACTGTTTACTGTGTTCATGGATGACTTTTACAATTACACTAGCGAAGTACTTGCTAGAGCTAAGTAATACAAGGGCTGCCAGTCCTGCTGCAGACCACAGATTCGTTATCATTCAAGCTGAGGAGGAAGTTTTTCCCCCAATACTGCTCTTCCTTGCCTGGAATGTCACACTGGGTGGGGTTCTATGCGTGACAGTAGCACCAACTGAGGGTATGAGAAGATACAGAGTGCACAGAGCAGCAAACAGAGGATGTGGTTCCTTCTAGAGAGATTGCAATGTAAATAGAGAGGGAGAGTATCGTGTAAGCAACACGCGATTCAAAAGCTGGCTGCTCCACTATAGTCATTGCCCAGGAAGGAGAGCGTAGGGTACCACCTCCTAGGTCTCTAGCATCTCCCCAGGAGTGGGGAGTGTGTGTGTTCTGGGACAAGGAACGTGTATGCCTGTAACAGGTTTTTGTTTTTACTGCAGAAATTCATGTTTTGGAGTCCTTTGCTACTGTTTCCAGCTGTGGTTTCCAGCACAGGCTGGAATTCTATAGCCAACCTAACCAGCATCCACCATGGGAGGTGGTAGGAAATGAGACTGAACTGGTCACTTGAGTAAAGCAGTTTACTTCCTGTAACATCACTTGCAGAGTTATTGCCTCTTGAAGTAGAGCTCTTCATGGTTTGATTTAGAACAACTATTTTTATTACATCTATAAGCTTCATCTTATCAATTTTATGTATAACCTTTCTTTTGGCTGAATTGTCTGTGATTTAGGTTATATTGTCTTCTGAATCCCCCACTCAACTCCCTTCTCCCTCCTTTCCTACCAATTTCTTCTCTTCTATTTTTAAGCTAAACGTCTCAATTTGAAAAAAAAGTAGAAGAAAGAGACAGGAGGAATATTGTAAATGAAATTAATCACCTGTTTAGCAAAATAAATGGAGAGCAACATGATTCCTCAGACCCAAAATAATTTGAAAATCAGGACCTGGTTATTCTTGAAATGCAACTATTTTCCTAGCTAGAGCAGTGCTGTGGTTTAGTTTGCTATGGCCTTATATTCCTTCACATTAACTGCATTCTTGAAATGTTTGGGCTTTTTTTTCTGCTGGTTCTCAATAGGTATCTTCTCATGTGGTTTTAATCAATCTCAGCAGTACTACAAAAGGACTGAAAATAACATTTCTATTTTGCAAAGGCAGTTAATTCAACCTAACCAACATATTTTCTTATTATACCTTTTTTCTTACTTAGATTTTAAAACCAAACACATCGAATTAATTTTTTGTTCATGTTATTTCCCAAGTAGCTTTTTTAAATCTTGATTTTATGATTTTATTACATTGTCTGGCCATTTTTACATTAATTTTTAAAGACTTATTTTTGTATTAGGTTAATTCAAACAAATTAACAGAACAATTATGAATTCACATTTAGTATTCCTTTTTGGGACTACATGAAGTAATCCCCTCAGCTAATAAAAAAATTGAAATCACCATAGGCTGAATATGACAAACTGAACAGTTCCTCATTGGATTCCTGCTGAGAAAAGTAGACAGCAGAGTAGATCTTCTGCAGATCATAAGAAAAAACATAACATTGCTGTTGTCCTTTCCCATAATTTGATCATCCTTGGAAAGGCATTTTTCATTTGAAGTATTAATGGGTTCAGATGCAAACAGAATTAATCTTTTCCTTCTCTATCTTAAGCAAGTCCACTTCCTCTAAAGACCCAAACATTTGTTTCTTCCCTTTCCCCCTCTTGTTTAAAGTGTTTAAGTTCCTACTGTTTGCCTTGAAGGATGTTTTCACAGCTAGATACCCAAATTCCCTGTCAATGTCTCCCCACAGCGCAGAGCAGGATGGCTAAGGAACTTGTGTGGATCTAAAAGTGCTAGAACCACTTCAGAACAATGCTGGGATCCTGCTCCTTCCAGTTTGGGCGTAGTACCACAGTGATTCAGATATATTCCTTCTCTATCCAGTCTCTCTATTGTATTACTTTCCGTGGTGCAATTTTTCTTGCCTTTCTGCTTAGGGTTGAATCAAGGTATGTTTTCAACCTTTTCTTCACTATTATGTATGTCAAAGAGAACTCAAGAGGCTCCTATCTTCACTGATTCTACAGTCTTGGGCTTCAAGAAATAACAGAATAACGTGCTGGCAATGTTTTGTTCTTAAAGTAGGGACTCCATCTTAACTGTATTGTTTTATTATTAAAAATAAAAAATTAACCATAGACTTAAGTGTTACACAAATATTATTACAAGGTAAGGATGTACCACCACTTAATTGGATTTGGTTGACAAGGTTTCACACCGAGTACTTTTCATAGCCTTGTAACAAGCCCTCTCCATTTTGATTATTTGTCATATTCTTAGGCTTCCAGCCATTCCCACAATAATCTTGTCTCAACATTTATCAACCAGGTGTTGCTGCTGTAAAATAGATTCCAGTGTGATTCAACTACTCATTCAGACTGGAGAGTCAAAGGAGGTGCTAGGAATGTCTTAAACTGACAGCATCGGTTGCTGATGATGAAAGTGGGCTCTAAACTTTCATCATTATGTCTACAGGACTATGAAACTGGAATAGATTTAGCTACAAACTCACTGTAGAAAGCACATGAGCTTTTAAAACCCAAAGCAATTCTGATCTTAATTTTGGTCTTTTAAAAAATTTTATTTATTTTGAAGATAGCATCCCTAGGGATTTGCTATCTCCAGTGTTCAGGTTCAAGAAAGCTATAAGAGGTCATACACTTCCACTAGTAATTGAGCTATTTCAATCTGGAATTCTTTTAGAACTCGAGTGAATTCTCAAGTCTTGGTGATTTATTTTTAGTGTTTATTTTAGCAACATGTTTCATAGCTCTTGCATAGCCACTTTGATTTCAGACAACTCCTCTGCCAAGTTCCCTCCTCCCAGAAATAAAGGGTTCAACATAAGGATCTTCTAGCTTCTCCCACCTCCAACACTGATGCAAAGAGCATACTAAGCTCCTCAGCAGAAGCCTTGTCCCCTGTGAGTGCTCCTTTTATATATGGAGTGCTACTTCCAAAATAAATCTCAGCTCCATTTCCACATTGACCTTGTACAACTGTTTTGCATGATTATTGGCAACAGATTATTGGAAATAGCATCTTTTCGCTGGTAGGATCAATATTTCTTATCAGTGAAAATACTGTATTTTAAAACATCTTGCATTTCCTTGGTAGAAAAGGAAAGGATAGGAAGAACATACTAGCTGGAATATAAACAGAGTCTAACTAACAGAATATTCACTGTGCTTTCAGGGATATTAGGACTTGTAGTGAAGATGCTTTTCTGTTTGGTGTAGCCTTACCAGGTGTGGCCTGCAAGACAGGAGCTTGGTCTGCTGCTGGGGAATTCCTGTGCAGCTCCGTATATATCTGTAGGTTGCTGTACAGGAGCTTGTGCATATGTGAAAAATTATCTCCTTAAAACTACCTCATCAGCTAAGACAGAACTTGGCCAGTCGGGTAGAAACCAGTTAACGTCAGCACAACTTGCTATGACACACAAGTAACTTTAAGTGTAGAGTGCTACATAAGTGTACAAATTCACCAGCACAAAATCCCCACTCCCTGGTAATGTAGTGCTTCTCAGGTTTCCCTTACCATGAGTTATCATGTTTCACCCTGGTTATCACCATCCTCCTCACAAAGCGTTCCTGGCTAGATGTGTCAGAGCTTCAACAAGGTTTGCACACTCCAGCACTGGAAGAGTGGTGCAAGGAGTAACTAAAACTCATCTCCCCTTATTTTCATATGCAGGCAGTCAGTTGGTTAAGTGTAGGGGAAACTGATAAAACATGTTACCTCCCAAACATTTAAACTAATTCTGTGCCCAGTGAGGGGATAAAGGTAACAAGTTTCCATTGTGCCATTACAAAACATTGTTCAAATTCAACCAAACATGCTAATCTTGCTGTTTGTCTCTGCAGACCTAAATGCAGTCATAGCATTCTGTTTGGGTTTGTTTTTTTTTTTTTTTTTTTTTTTCTCCCTATGACACACACTCTCCTGTTCTCAGCTGCTCAAAGCATTTGGTTAAAACAGCCGTACTTTCTCATGTTAAAGATACCTAAGAGCACTGCGCTTAATATTTAAACAGCTCAGTGTGTACCCAATTATGAAAGCAATTAATTTAGTCAAAGACTAGATTAACTGCCATCTGGGGCCTGATTGTTTGTTAAATTTGAGCACTTCTGATCAAAATTGTCATAAACAAAGTCTTATACAGCCTGTGACCCAGTGACAAATCAATGTTCTCCAAGGACATCTTGATATGAAGAGAGTTCAACATTGTGTAAATATTATCATACCATTTCTATGATCAATTTGTACAGCATATATTACTTGGGATGTATTTTGTTTCACAAAAGTGAAACCTTGGAGTTTGCTAATAAAATAATGCTGCTATTAGTGATGTAATAGATCATACAAGAACCACATCTAGGATAAGATGATAAATGTATATACAGTAGAGGACAAAAAGCTGAGAGGAAGGTACAAAACAAAACCAAGCTGGAGAAACAAATGAAGTAGAAGCTTGAACTAAGATCAGCCCTCATGATAGAGCCCTACATGGATATACAGCTAGTTACTAAATAGGCAATGCAACTATTTAGCTAATCCATACAAAGTGGACAGCTGTAAAAAGAAAGAGCACCTGAGCCAGCAGACAAGCAAGCCTTGCCCTAAGCCCTTGTTGGTATGATGGCTTCGCAGTACTCAGAGATGTCTGTTCTGACTTCCTAGGGCAGAGGATAATGTGCTTTGTGTCTCTCATGATCTGGGTGAACATCACAGACTATTTGGGAAGGAAAACATGACCAAATGGCAGAGCTGCTCTTTCCCCTCCTACCCCCATGCAGCAGCCTTTGTTAAAAGCATATGAAGCCATAATTTCAGGAACATAATCACTCTAAGGCCAAAAATACTCCATGGATATGATCAACATTTGTGAGATTTTTCAGGTAGTCCTCTAAATTGTATTTTTTAAACAAGTAAACAATGACGACTTTCTTTTAAGAAAGTACTTCACCATGAAATATATTAATTTATATTTTGGAGTCACGTTTATAAAGTGGATGAAAGGAAAAAAAAAAAATCAGATTTTATATGGTGCCTCAGAAATATTTTGAGTATAATATTAAGCCTCTCATAAGTGAGAGAGGAAGCAAAGAGGTATTTCTACATTGCAGTCACAAAGTGAGCCATATTCTAGAGCTGAATTTTATTTTATTTTTTAATGAACCTTGCCGGCCTGTTTTTTTAATGCACTTAGAAAGGAAAAATAAGAACAGGCAGCAGAATTTCAAAGAAATTTCAGAAGTGAGATACTAGAAGTAAAATTACTTAAGTTAAAGGGTACTCATTATTTCCTGGCTAGAATATAACTGTTTGAATCACATTAGCCTTTCTAGAGGAACTCACTGGGTCTGTGCTAGTGTCCCTGGATTTTTTTGACCACTGCTGCCTAGAATATGGTTCTCCATTTTGTAGGAAACGCCTATGTTTCTTTTTTCCTGTAAACATTTAGTCTTCCACTTGGCTATACTGAGACCTACATTTTATTTAATAAGCTGGCTGCAATACAATAAGCCCATTCTCACCATCCTTGACAAATACAACAATTTTGCATCAGATGCAAGTCTCCATCTTTGGGATTTTTTTTTTGTTTACTTTCATATCATTAAAGAAAACTTCAAAATAGCAATCCAGTTTTTTAAAGTACCAAATAACATTGGAGCCTTTTGCCAACCTTTATTGAGGCCTGCTAAACAAATTATTTTGTGAGGATTCCCTGTTAACCACTACATTGCCAGATGCTTCACATCTTCAAATGAGGATTAAAAATATAGTACCATATTTCTAATAAAACAATGTGGATCAAGATGAAGTCAAATACCAAAGTACAGAATGTCACAATTTATAATTTTTTCCCCTCATTGTTTCAACAGTTAATAACTTTGTATGTGGTTTAATGTTAGAAAGAATGGTACTTAAATAGAGCATTAAATAATTTCCAGAACGTAAAAGAGAGATCGAAAATGCTTTAGTGTAAAACATGTGAAATTTCACTCACTATTGAAAGTCTGGGCTTCTGAACTTAATAATAGTATGAGGTAAATAAATTCAATATCCGTTAAGACCTTCTCCTCTAAAGGTATGTAAAGTTTCTTCTCCCTTTATTTAATCTCTCACTTCTCAACAACTTTTGATATACTCAAGATGTTTAAGGCATTGCATCTAATTTGATTTTGTTTTTCTCTTGTACACTTCACAGTGACCCTCCATACAGTGTCTGATACAACTGTTCCAGCCAACACAGGAATTAGCTACACCACCTACGGCTTGAATTTACTCTTGGAAGCCCAGCTGCGCTCCCACTAGAAGCAGAAAATATGATGTAGTAGGTCTATCTAAAGACATAAATGTAAGTGATTTTGGTGATTCTAGACATGGGAAAACAATCATCATTTTGGTCATCTGGAAAGACATTTCCTCTTAGTTACTGAGGTATTCAGTCAAGCAATAACATGCCTTGGAGCAGGGAAATGCATTTAAAACAAGTCTTCCGGAGCCAGTATGCTTCCTTAAAACGCCAGTTTGTAACGTTAAAAAACAAACAAACCAAACTTAAAGGTGAAGAAACAGTCAAATCCATGACACACAACACATTTTTCTCTCTTATAAACAAAGCCATATATATATACACGCACACACATATCCCTATGTACACACACAAAAACCAGTAGCAATCCCTCGTCACGCAAGCAAAGCTCAGTATGAAAGTCAAAAGAAAGGAATATTGACACATATTGTTAAACATTTTTTCCTCCTTCACATTGCTTCTTATAAATGTGACAGAGTTAGAGAGACAAGTGAGTATGGTCTTAACAATTCAGCAAAAGTATATTAAAAAAACATGATTATGACAAGCTTTTTTCTGCTGTATATTGAGAACAAATTTTGCTTCTTTGTGTACATGACAGACAAGAGTAGCTACAAGAAGAGATTGTGAGGAAATCCACTTGGTACAAGCTACACAAACCTCCAAGCTACCTAAGCTTCTTGAGGTTTCATTTTAGTGAACTTTTCATTTTGATATAGTTTGCTTGAGAAATGATGACTTAGAAATCATCTTTCCTCAAAACATTAAGTGATCTGCTAGTCATCTTGCTTTTCTCCCTGAGAAGAAGTAAAGATCCTGGAGTTTATGGAAAGGTTACTTGAGGATCTCCTAACTTGCCTCTAACGTAATCAATGCTTCTATCTCCAGCACACACTGTCTGCTTTGTAGGCAATATCAGAAAATCTTCATTAAAATAAAAAGAAAAATACAGAATTAAAAATCTTTAATATGCTATCTTCAAAAGAATCAAACCAAAGAAAAAAATATTAAAATACTCACCCAGTATGAGCATTGAGTAATGTGAAGCACAAGGTAATCACTCCCCAAATAAGGGCTATAGATCAGCACCTTTTTTTTTTTTTTTTTTTCCCCTAAAAGAGACACATTTCACATTAGAAGATAGGACACAAAAGTTAGTTTTATCTAACCTGATTATCCAAGCTTAGAGTTATAACCTCGTATTATGAAAGTCAATTGAACTTCTCATTTACAGTTTATTCTGTTACGTTTTGTTAATAAATCCATGACCAGGCACAAAGAGAAGAGCTGCCCACCTGTACTGCTCTGGCTGTTGCACTCTGGTCAGGTGAAGTCCGTAGGAGAGAGGGAGGTTGTTCACCTTGGAGCAGTTAACCATCTTCACCTGGGAGAAGGTTTAGGTGTGAAAGAATAGGATAATCACAATAAGTGATTTCTTTACTACATGATGAGAAAAAAATCTTGCCTTTTTAGGAGGCTGAGAGTCTGAGGAGGAGGACATAGTGAATTTGCAACTGGAAACAAATTTGTGAAAGAGTTAAGGTTAAGTTACAGTAGCATGAATACAAAGAGTTAAGTCTCAGAGGGAATAGAAAGAGGTTGGCTTTCTTGAGGAGATTATGCAGAGTATATTCAGTTTGGGAAACTTCTGGGTAAGAAAAATAGCCTGCAAGGGAGGTCATAGCCTCTAGGGGCTAAGGAGGTAGGGGACAGATTTGTTCTTGAAACATTTTTTAAATATAACTCTCAATATTTCTGAATTTGCTCTGGTTACAGGATTTGTTCTACTTCGTTAATACTTGTCCAATGGAACCTCTTTTTAGGGATTATAAATCTATAGCATCTTTGGGTGTATTTATCTTTAAAAAAGGTGAAACTGATCTAACATCAAGCTTTTGTCTGAATTTGAGTTCTTCTTTGAATAAGTGTAGGCCTTCTTCCTGCAAGACAATTTATGTGGATAAGTGTTTGCACTTGTAGCAATCTTCAAAAAATTCCACCCTAGCTTATCTGACTGCAAATAAATGGATATACTTGTAGATAAAAACCAAAGATATTTGTGTTCTTGTTTCATTACTCAGATCTATAGCTGCAAAAGAATTATTTCTTTTGTCATCCTGTAGTCATTTTTTGTGACTTTTTCACAGGTGAATTTTTAGTAAAGCTTGGTTTAAAATATACAAGTCTGAGGCTATACATGGTATCTTTTGTTTTGGAAAAGAGAGTAACATCTGAAATATAATCTGCACAGGGATAATTTTCCTACCCCTGAAATGAAATGCAGTGAGTATTTAATAACCTGAACTACACTTTCAGAGAATGAAGATCAAACTTTGCAGTAGTAGGTGCCCTTGCTGATGTTGTAACTGCATCTGGCTCGATTCTGGTGTGAGCAGAATAAACCACGTTTACTGAAACCTGGGAGTATTTCAGAACAGCTAACAATATTATTTCCCCTTTTTAGGATGTATGCTGGGGAATGTTTAGTAAAGACAAAGGTGTGGGAGGGTTTTTGTATGAATTCAGTGGACATAAAATATTCTGTGCTGAATGATCATTTTCAAGAATAAATGTTCTGTTGTTTACAATGATCAATAAGATTATACTGACTCTGGCTCATATTTTCTTATTTGTTTTGGTTTTTTTTCATTGATTTAATCATATCATCTTTATGTATTTCTCATTCTTTAAAAATTAACATTTTAATTAAACTGTACTGAAATGATTTCTTTGTAAATATTTACTCAGAAAGCTGCTTCACCAGGGTGAGGGACAGGAAACAGCTCTCTGCCATATACACTGAACAGTTATGGTTGGAATTACCGCAAACCTAACAACTGTATCTATTTAGCAATAGAGGTAAGAAATGGTATGAATTGTTACAATATGAGGAGAAGCAAAAAGCAAAGGGGAAAGGAAGAAATGTTTTTTCCTTTCAGAAATAGTCTGTTGCTTAGAAATATATCAGTCTCAAATTACAAAAATCAGATTTCTAAATAAAGGTCAAACTGGTATGGCAGCATTAAGAAAGCCAACAAAACTAGCATGCATAGAATTTACTCAGCTTCATTCCCCTTCCTTTAATCTGAATACTTTCCTTCTCTGCTTCTGTATCAAATTATAAAATGGAGTCTACATAAAGATATAGTTATCGGTTATACCAGTGTATGGCTGTAATTCAGGAAAGCACTTAAGGAGGTGATTAACTTCAAGCATCCACTTATTCACTTTCCTAATTAGAAATGAACTTAAGCGCATACCAGAAGTTCTTTCCCGGCTTGGTTTTATGCTACGCCTGTTGACTGGAGCGGAGCAGAGAGCTATCTGAGCTGGTTTGGAAGCAGCTTGCTCAGGGGCTGGAAACAGTCTATAACCACAGCTGCCTGGCGCTCAGGGTGATTTCACTGACTTGCTTCCAGCACTGAAGCTGCCTTGGTAAAGCCCATTAAGTTATGCAGCTTGCAGTATACACCTCCTCCTGTTTGTCTGCTCTAGTTTCCACAGAGCAGTTGCCTGCCTCTATTTTCCCAAGGTCCTGCTATTTCTTTTGTAGGGAAAATACTAATAGACCTCAAAATCAGAGGAATCATAGTAGCTCAAATAAAGGGCTTATGGTCATGAACCTTAAAATACGATCCAAAATGACCTTGCTTAGTAGCAGTTTAATTCCAGATGTGCTTGAATGTCTTTGTTTATTTGACTCTAAACGTGCAAATGTGTCTAGAATTCTGTTTTTGTGCATGTCCAAGGCTGCTGGGGGCTTGCCTGTATTCTACCTCAGTCTGGCAGCGATCTGGGAACTGTTTCTCTACCAAATCCTCTAAGCAGCTTGAGCTGGGAAGCATTCTCAGAGCATACCTAATACTTACTATAGGATTAGGCCCCTGGCAAAATGCAGTTGTAATGTTTTTTCAAAACCAAAGCTAGGGATCACTTTCTGTAATGGCAGCTATTACTACCTGCAAACTGTCACCGAGTGTTCCCACCTTTAACAAAAATGTCCTATGCAATAAGTTAGAGTTCAGCTCTATCACAATTAGGAATTATCACAAATTCCTTTTTGCATGATGTCACAGTGTCAGTAGGATGGATGGAGAACACTTTCTCCCCCAAATTACCCCCAGGTTAGTGGTTATGCATATTCTGGAGAGGGAGAGGTTTAAATCCCTGCAGGTGGAGGCAGGAGTTTGGATCCCTTTGCTGGGTTTGTTGTTTAAGAGGTGAAGATGCCTTGACAAGAAGGATTTTTCAGAGATAACATGGAAGCTTAAGCCTCAGGGATGGCTTATCACTGGATATTTTGGGAAACCCATAGAGTTAGAAGCTGAACCATTGGCAAGGTTATTGGCCCTGACATTGCACTGAATTATTATATACCTCATAAGAAGAGAAAAACTTGCTGCCCTCTGTTTCAGTCACCATAATGCTTAGGTTTTCTCTTAAAAATCTTGTTTTTCAGTGATTAGTACCTTTAAACATCAAACCTGCCATGGCACTTTTCTGGACAGAATAGCTATGTTCACATCAGCAAGGTCTTATGTTCCCATTAATTATATTTTTGGAGGTTTACTTTGTACTTGCTGTAGTCTGTCCCCGTGGACTAGTTGTCTGTCCGGGAGCGGACGCTATTAGGTGTGCTTCTGGAGCATACCTTCTAGCTTAGTTTCATCTGAAAATAGTGCAGCTTTTGTGCTCTAGAACAGCCCTGTAATGTGAAAGGGAGCATAGTAAGTGTCGACGAGTGGGAGACATGCTTGAAAACACTAACTTTTGATAGAATTAAAACGCTTATGTAGGTGGTCCCAATGTAATTTTCCTTCAGTAAAGATAATGATCCAATTCCGATTTATTAATAGTGAAATAACCTTGTCTGACAGTGTTGAAACATGAGTGCGATTTTACTCATGATCTTAGGTATCACTGATATATCTGAAAGAACCATGTAAGTAAATATATGGTGGTAACTGCATACTACCTCAGAGCAAGTAATGAATGAAATTACTGGAACATGCTGGTTTTTTTTTTTTTATTAGATGGGTGCTTATTTTCTAACAAAATGAAAAGAGAAACTTTTACCATCATTCAACACACAAACACAAAAATATCTTTTTCTAGTCGCTATTCCTGTCAAAAAAAAAAATCTCATAAAACTTTTTGAAAGCCTTTTTAAAGGCTTGCTTCTAGCACTTATTGGTTATTTGGTTTATTCTTTGGTTTTTAATCATACATCGCAATGGAATACCATGCCAGCTGATTATATTTCAGATTAAAAAACTCTGTGTCCTCTGATTTTGTGCCTGAAAATGAACAGTTGAATAAGCTCTTTGGGATAATCTTTTCCCAGTTCCAGTGATCTGTCACCTCTCTGTGCTTGGCAATACTTACAAGTAGAAGGGAAAAGCAAAGTCAGGGCTGTGTATTACCATACTCATTATAAGTGGGCGCTTAAGTCTACATTGGGTTCAGCTGCATGAAGCATGTATTTAAATACTCTCTCGAATGAGGATGCATTTAGTACAGTTAGTTTAGATGCCTGGCCAACAGTAGGTAAAATGAAGTAGTAGGACTTCTGGCTTTGATAGGATCAGTAGGGTTGCTGATGCTTGCACCAATCTTATCACATTAAAAAATGATTCAGAACTGGGGTAAAATAAGACCAGTGCCAATCTGCTCCTGGCTATAACTGCAGGCAGAGTTTATGTGAGCTTAATTTTAACCATGTTATTTGTAATTTCTTATTTCTTTTGGTTCCATATTCTTGCTGCTCTGGAAGAGAGCTAGTTTCACTTAAGTTAACAGGATATTTGCTCAAATATCCTGTTAGTGCAAGCCCTATGGCTGTTATAACCCACATCTGCTGTTTAGAATTGTAGTTAATACATTTAAAGTGCTTTAAAGACATATAAAAAGTGGAGATATGATTTCAATGAAAAAAGACTCTCAAGTCTATATAGAAGTTTGACGTGGGGATGGAGTGTCAGCATTAAATGTCAGCTGGGTTATTGAAGATGTTGATCATATAATTGGGATTGTTTCAGTGCATTTTATTGTAGTAAATACACTAGGGCATGCTCAAATCAATGTGAATCATCAGTGTAGTATCGGAAAGATATAAAGTAAATAAGTACTCATATAAGTAAAGCTATAACTCACAGAAGAGACAGGTAATTGTATACACAAAAGTAACATCCTTGCTGCAGATTTGTCCCCTTGTCATAATTCCATTATCTCTCTCTCCAGGTTCTCACTAAAGTAATGACAGACATTAATTTTGTGCACACTGTGCTTATTAATGCTGTCATTGTCTCAATTCTATCAGGTAATTGTTTTGATTTAGAAGATTTTTGCTATATTTTGCCTAAGAAATAGAAAGAACTCCACTTTCTATATTCTTGCTATCAAACTGATGTCAACATATATAGGGCTGTTTCCTGTTGCTTCCTCGCTTCTAGTTTCCGTTGTGATAACTAGCAACTTCTGTCTTTCCACACCAGCTATAAAGTCTTGATTCTGTCACTCATCTTGCAAGGACTGTGTCTTGGTCACTCAATAGCCCACTGAATGCCTCAATATATTTTTGTATACATGTGCATGATTACATTTAAAATTTGTGGAATATTACTTCAGTGTTACAATGTTGCATTTATTTCTATTTTTTATTATAGGAAAATTCAGGCAATCTTTTGAAATGTAATTGATTGATGTTATAGAGTAACTAAATTTGCAGTTAAGAAAAAAATTATTATTTAGGCCTTGAAATGTGAGAATATGAATTGAGGATTTTGTTTGAGTTTCGACGCTATCAGTGCTAGGTATAAATAAAACATTAGGTATATATTAAGCCATTGACTCTCTGTTTAAAAGTATATTTAATAAAGAGGCACAATTTGTGTCTTAGAGCCATACTTTCAGATGGGGAATTTAAGTGTCAGGTTATGTCTGGTTTTCTAGCTTGACCATAGTGCAATTTAATATAGTGCTGCGTGCAAGCCAGCGTATGAGTCTTTAGGGAGCAGGCGGTAATTGGAGATTGCCAGTGTGCTATATCACTCTCCATCAGTCTCCTGACTTCTTTTTCTGTCCCTGACAAGACCCACACATTTATGCATCGGTGGTGGTAGAGACAGAAGGAGCTGGACTGGAGAGCTGAACGCAGCTGACCTTATTGGCTCTCTGGTTCCCAAAACCTCTTCCATGCTCTCCTAGCACAGGAGACTACCAGGAAACTTCCAATCCGTTTGCAAAGCAGGGGTGAGAAGACCAAGACAGGGAAACAGCTGTTTACTATGTAAATTTATCTTATCCTTAGGTATTCTTGCACCTTGTTAGGAGCTAATTCACAAAATTGTATTTGACATATGTAATTCTCATTGATAATCCATTAAACAATTAGTGTTTGCAGAAATGAAGTCTAATCTGGAAGTCAAATAATCTTATGTTGTGTCATAAAGTATTTTTGTGGCAAGTAAAATTTTTTTTAAAGATGTACAGTATTTCACAACCATTGTTGTGAAATAATAGAATAAATTATTTATTTTATTTTTTTAAATAAGTGTTGCATATTTTACTGCGAGAATTCACCAAAAATTAATCTTCATAGATAGGATTTCATAGGTAGCATTCTTTGATAGCTACTTAAAAAAAAAAAATATAAATTAATGCAGTATTTTGAGCTCCATAGTTACTCATTATATTCTATTAACATTTTACAACTTTAAAGATGAAAACTGACATAAGATATAAGTTGTTAAACACTTTAATTTTATCTGCATTTTTTATGTCAAAAATAATTTTAATAGTAAAGGACAACTGTAGACTCCTAATGACTTGAATACAGTTTGACTGTTTTCATGAAGTGCTCTGTGGGATGTCAGAATATTTAATTCAGGATGTTAAAAACATCCCAAAATGTCACAATAATTATATCACAGTAGGCAATTAAAACACTGGAAAATGCCAACTGACTAAGTGTGTTCTCTGTTATTTAGGAAACTAATGAGAGAGTGACACATAAAGCAGAAAATACAAATTATAACCACAGAACTCAATATAAATTATAATTAATTTTAATATAAAATGTATATTAAAATAAAGCAACCTGTCTTAACAAAAGCAAATAAATACTTATTTAAAGCTGCCATTTGAGCCTTAGGCTCTATAATTCCCCAGGCATAAGACACTGTTTTTATGTTTCCCCTTCATTATTTAGTTAATTATTTATATGTTTGCGTTATGACACTGTAAAATGGGCTTGCACATGAAGCCCTTACTAACTACAGTTCACTGCACTGTAATAGTCTCTGCCAAATTCTCCATGTGTCCTTATATTAGTCTAAGGGCAGCTAGGAAAGACCTGTGTGCTTGCAGGGTGGAAAATACAACTCCCTTCACAGTAGGTCAGAGGCACTGTAAAATCAGCATTGACTCGGAGAACTTACGGCACAAGTAAGGATGCTGATTCCTGGACAGAAAACAATAGAGACTTGGAGTTCCTCTAGCAGAATTCTTGTATTTGAATGACAATGGGTTAATCAAAATGACAATGCAATAAGAGGGAGATGCTTTTGATTTAATTTGAATAGGGATTTTATCCATAATTATTAAGCCAACATCCTATTCTAGCAGACACTAAGGCAATCAACTCGTCCTGTTCAACTTAGGGGAAAGAAGTACTGTAAGAAGCATGACTATTTAAAAGAAAATAAAAAGGAGGGATTTAATAAAGATTACAATATGAAATTATTCTCATTAGTTAATGAGGGTGGAATAATTATTATTACTGCAACCTAATAGCTTAAATAACAGAAAAATATATGAAGTGTCAGGCAGAACACTAAACTGCGAGAGGTGGCTGAAGAATCATTGTCACTGATCCTATGCAAAGCTACAGTAGGCAACAGTCTGTTTGCTTCATGTTAAGGATTTCTGTAGCAACCATTACCTGGGGATCCATCAGCAATTTAAACAGCATAAATCATTGCTGCTACTGAAGGGCACAGCATTAGTTGTTTATTCTTGCCCCCTCCCTTCAGCAGACATGAACATTCATGCAACTGCAAGGTGAGCTGGATCTGGCACTAATCTGTTCAGAAACTAACCCCCCAAATGTAATTTTCACAGAGATGAGGTCTCTGTCTTGTTCACCCCGTGTCTTCCTGAGTGCTAGTGCTAGTACAAGAGAGGGGTCAGGACCTGGAAAGCGGGGAAGGAGACCAGCTCAAGCCCTCCAGAAGTAGTGTGGATCTACACTGAATTAAACTAATTGGGAAATCATGACATAAAGCGTCATGTTGCATTCCCGATTCCACAGTTCAGACAGCATGAATTATTACTGCGTTGACCTGAGCACTGGAAATGTCAGTATTTAGCACTCTTTTAAAATTAGTACCCTTTTAGAGTTCTTTGGCATGAAATAATCCTCAGATTTCTGTAATAGAGCTGGATGCACTGAATGCCTCAAAGCCATCTCAGGAAAAAGAGTAACTTTTATCTGTTTTTTGTAGCGCCTATTGCTTGTATTTAAAACACTCAAGCGGTATTTTGGCCTTCCTTGGTTGCTTTTGGTGTGTCCAGAGTTTCAGCTCTGGTTGGAGATGATCCATTAGTAGCTGAGTTTCTTTTTCATATCTGGCATCATGTGGTGGTCAGTGATCACTCAGCTCTTACAACACTTGCATTGCGTGTTATTTTGAGGTGTGTTATTTTGCTTCTGGCTCTATATTCATATCATTCCTTGGACAGGTTGTTGAGAGCTGATATCTGGCTCATTACACAGCCTTCGAGCACCACTTGTTGCTGGCAGGCCTTCAAAAGCAAGATTTTTGGGCCAACTGATCCTGTGCTACTACTTCTGGAAAAAAAAACAACCCATACTCTTCTGTCTAGTTTTCAGTCAGACTGAAGGGAAGAGATCAAAATCTTGTCTTTCCTCATTTGGTTGCTGTTAGATAAGTGTACATATCATACCTACATGAAGGGTGATTCCTATTCTCATTGAAGTCCAAGCCAGTGCCCCAAGAGAGACCCTGGTGCCCTGGGGTTCTAAAGGCTAAGTAGCATAAAAACGGATGTTCTTCCATGTCTTCACTTACAGACTAAAAGTGAACTGTTTTCAGTGTGTCAGCTCAAATAAAACTGAGGCTTCTAATTCTGTCACTTTTAACTGTACAAGTCCTTTTTTTTTTTTTTTTTTATAAACACCTTCAGGAGTGTTTTTTTTGAGTCATCAAGAAAGCTCTAGGAATAGTTTGTCTTCTGGTGATAGTTATCTTAAATATATATATATATATAAT
>JAAGAY010136133.1:0-17052 GCA_011801015.1 Ardeotis arabs | reverse complement strand
AGACCAGGCAGCACCTGGAGGCACTGACCATTCCTGTAACAGAGAGTGGGAGACTTATACCCAGCTGTTCAATTTGTTTCTAATAAAAGACAAACACCACTGCTATGTGTGCCAAAATACTCAGCATTGTGTAAGACACTGACATAAAGATTATCTCACCCTGCAGAGCTTAAGAGACTGTTGATAAGATCTGCTTTCTTATTAAAACATGAAATTTAATTTTAGCTACTATTATAAGTGTTAATCATATCTTAGGCAATTTGGCAGAACTTGAGTTGAGCTGGATGTAAAACTACACAATTTACAGGTTTTGATCTAAAATACTGCACCAAAATCCTTGACAAAAATTCAAATAATATACCTCAATATTGTAAGTGTCTGCAGAGATATTAATGAATACAGAGGTACTTTTTTCCATTCAGCCTCCACCTACTCAACAGTCAGATCAAAACATTTAAGAATTAATTTAGCATAATACAGGTCAGTAAAGAAAAAAAATGATACCTTTAACAAAGTTATCCCTAGGCTGAGTTGAGTTCTTGCTAAGAAATCGACTGGGTAGCGTAAATACCAGTGACAGGCTGCTTACATAAACTGAAAAAAGCCCTCCTCTACTAGCATTTTCACCATCTAAGAACAGGAAGAAACAGTTGCCTCATGCCATAAAATTATTGAAGATTAGTGGTAAAAAAATTTCCAAAGTGGGACAAAGTGTTGAAATGTTCAGATTAAATAATCCAGTGAAAAATCTGAATTACTATTTTGAACTGTTAAGAATGTTTCAAAATAGAAGCTGTTTCAAAAGAAGAACTTTGTTTCAATCAGAGTGTCAAACTGGAAAGTTTCCAAAGCCCCTCCAAACAGTAACACAAACGGTCTCACTGCAAAGATGTCCCCCATCCCACTTAACCAGTCTTCTGGTAAGGACACCATACAGGACACCTCCTTGGGACCAACATGGGGCTGGCCGAGGGAATTTCACCCCCACATCAGGCTCCTTGGCCTGTGCCCCAGCTGGGGGGTGTTCACTGCTCCCACCCCACGGTGCCTGACGCCAACACTGTGAAAAAGAAGAAGAAAGAGGAGGGAAGCACCTTCCCCCATGTCTGAGTGAGGATGGGGATCAGCCAGCATCTCCAAAGGCTGCAAGGTCAGATCAAATATACAGGAGCCAAGGGTGAGCAAGGCACCCTGAGGTGTAAATAAAGCTGATGACAAAGTTTAGTGGTAGCACCAGGCATCAAACAAAAGGCACCAAAGGACAGTTAGTTATTCAAAACTCTCAAGACTGCTATAGCGTTTCAGTCAAGAGGGTGTTGTAGAATTTTTGCAGTAACGGGCCAGTTTCCTTGAATATTAGGAACTCATCCTCAGACAGAGGGGCAGGAATAACAGTCAATGGTTTGTCTAACGCATCTTTCCATTTCATGTTTGACTAAGGGCATCTGGAAAGGAGGGGAAGGAGCAGAAAACTGTTACCCATAACTAAAGCTTTGTAGAGAAGCAGTCATATGGATATAGACTTCAAAACATTCTTTGTAATCCAGTACCATAGCTGGACTACACCAAATAAATTAGCACTAATGCATAACTCAGTACCTACTAACAAATTTGATCTGGGGAGAAGGAAGGTATGTTTTAGTTCTAGATACACATGAACAAACATTCACTTAATTTTTGGTTCAGGATGCATAATTCTATTTTAATGAATACTTTGATATGACATTTAAAATTCTCCCTACCTTGCTAAACTCATCTCCAAAACATAGCTAAAGAATCTGTCGGTTTTCTGCAGATTTCTCTTGACATCACTACCTATTGTACATTTAAGAATAAGCCACCTTGCATTATGCAAATACTTCAAGGAATTTTTAAATGCGTTAACTTTTCAGGGACTACAGACATTATAGCAATATATAAATATGACTCAATGCTGTTTGGGAAGCCTTTGAGACCCTAAGGAATGGAAGCATTGGGGATGAAAGGCCTTCCTCAAAAAGGTTGCTTTTAAACTACGGGAGATCCATGATAGCGGCAAGCTCCTATGCAGAACTACCTAGGCACAGTTTCATTTAACCGTGACAGCAATTTGTCAATGCCAAAACACTGGTATAAACGAGGGCTAGCTTCCCAGGTGACTGCCCTCCTACTCGCTTCTCGTAAGAGCTGTCTCTCAGCAAATCCCAGTCAAATACTTTCAAAGTGTACAAAAAGCACTACATTTTCTGGAGGCAACAAGTAGCAACTTCTCAGTGCTCTATCCCTAGTCCCTGTCACACAAGCAGCCTTGATGATCTGTAAGCAGATTTAGTACACTGCAGCTTCATCTCCACAGGAAGTGGGATTAAAAGGTTTATTGCTACTATGACAACAGCCAGGTTCTGCTGTTCTTAAAATAGTTTTGGGACCTTAGCAGTGACTGGAAATGCATACATGCCTCCCCAACAGGATTCATCATGTGCTAAATACGGTCCTTCAAAAGGAAATCATATTTTGTAACAGTCTATTTTTTCAGCCATATATTTTTATCATGCTCTTTAATCCCTTGTTACGAGCACTAAGAATAGAAAGCAGCAAAAAAGGCCCAGTGCTGCCATGTGGCTGCGATTACAGCTTTAGAAGTGATTATTGCCAGGAGCTGGCACTGCTCTCTCATTTCTGCTCCAAGGCAGCGTTTGTGTCTGGCCCCCAGACAGTGACCGACCCCCTTGCTGAATCGGAGCAGGCTGAGCACTACCCAGCCCTCCAGCTGCCCTGTCCTACCCGACACCAGCCACTTTTCATCTTCTTACAAATCTCTCCATTGACACTCGCAGGTACTCTGTTGCATTTAAGTCTGAATTAATGCCTTCCTCATAGGTAACTACTGGGAGCAGAATGCATCACACAGTTCATCACCAAACAGTTAAGTCTGTGCCCAGGGCATGTAAGTCTGCCGATAACTAGAGGGTACCAGGACATTCTCCATTTAGGTATGCTATCGTATCAGTAATCAGTATCTTATTGTTGAGGATGGCTAGACGAACCATTGATTCAGTCAGATATGCAGCTACTACATTTGATGAACATCCAGCTGGAGTCTGAACCATTCTCCAAATACATTCATGCCAGTAGGAAGTACAATGCTTAATTCTGACAGCAGCACTACCCAGATCAAAGCGGGTAATCCTTATTTAAAACTACTGAAATCAGAAAATTAATATGAACACAGAAATCTATTCATTACGCCAGTCAGTTTAGATTAAAAGCATATTTCAAAACAAAGAAAAAGCAAATCTAATCCAATTACATTGGTACTACCCGTCAGTATCTCATCATGCCAAGCTAAAATCACCTTCCTACAGCAAATGGGGCTTTAAGAAGAGAAACAAATTCAGACTGTAAAACTCAGAACGTGACTGATTGTTTCCTTATCCACAACCCAGTTCTGTTAGCTCCTGTAAGTGAAGGCTGGTTCTTTTATCTATAGAGTTCACAAATTCCTGATATTTACAGACCAGAATGTGGCCTTAAATATGTCTTTAATTGCAATTTCTTGGTAATTTAAAAGTACCTAGCACTGACTGCTACAGCCCAAGCTGAATTTGCCATGACAGCTGATGCTATCAATAGCAATCCCCAAAAGATTAAATTAAAAATGGAATGAAATAAGAAAACAATTGTGCAATTAAATTAGAATATTAGAATATATCTCCAAGTTCAGTATTTATCCTCAGTAAGATAAAATACTACTAAGATGGAAGTTCACATTAAGTCTTAAGGTCCTAGTTCCGAAAACTATTTCTAGTCCTAAAAAATTTCATCATATCACAGAACTAGATTGGAATTAAGAAATCCACATATTCTGGCAGTTTTGTGGCCCTGCACAGGACTCGCTGTAGTAAGCCCAGTCTTCCTTGTACTGGGGAGTCCAGAATTGGATGCAGCACTCCAGACACAGCCTAACCAGTACTGAGCAGAGAGCAAGGATCACCTCCCTCCACCTGCTGGCAACACTCCCGATGCAGCCCAGGATGCTACTGGCCTTCTTTGCTGTAAGGGTGCATTGCTGGCTCACGGCCAGCTTGCTGTCCACCAGGATCCCGAGGTCCTTCTCTGCAGAGCTGCTTTCCAGCTGGTCAGATCTCAGCATGTACTTGTGCCTGGGGTTAGCCCCCCCCAGATGCAGGGCTTTGCATTTCCCCTTGTTAAACTTAATGATTGATTCCCTTTCTGCTGGCTCTCCAGCCTGTTGCTATTCCTCTAAATGGCAGCATAGCTATCTGGTCTACCAGCAACTCCTTCAGTTCTTTATCATCAGCAAACTTGCTGAGGGTGCACTCCATTCCATCATCCAGATCACTGATGAAGATGTTGAACAGTATTGACCCCAGTACTGAGCCCTGGGGTACACCACTAGCAACTTGCCTCCAACTGCATTTTGCAGTGCTGATTGCAGCCCTCTGGGCCCGGGCATTGTGCCAGTCTTCAGTCCATCTCACTATCCACTTATCTAACCCATACTTCGTCTGCTTGTCTATGATGGCATTATGGGAGAGAGTGTCGAAAGGTTTACAGATGTCGAAGTAAACAACATCAACTGCCTTCTTCTCATCCAGCAAGCTGGTCACCTCATTGTAGAAGGCAATGAGGTTGGTCAAGCATAATTTTCCCTTCATAAATCTATGTTAAGTACTTCCAATCATCCTCTTTGTCCTTCATATGTTTGGAAGTGCTTTCCAGGATGATTTTCTCTGTTAGGTTCCCAGGGACAGTGGAATATTTTCAGTATTCAATATTGAAAAAACATCTTCAATAGCAGTCAGTCAATTCAGACAAATTTGAACTTTGCAGTGAATATTTCTCCAAAACAACAAAAAAAAAAATGCTGCTAGGGAAAAGCTCTTTTAAAATCATATTGACATGAAATCAACACCAAAATAACAATACATGCTACTGTTTATGAAGTGTTTTCTTTCTGACCATCCTAGGTATTCTTCCCTGGGTAACATGGATCTTCATTGTGCCAGCTGGTGTTTGAGTATAATCTCCTATCATTTTTTCATGCCTTAATTATATCTCATGGGTGCTTTTGCAATAGGCTTTGACTGACTCCTTGATGAGTGACAAACGAACAGAAAAAGTAGCTTTTAGAAAAAGTAGCTTTTAGAAAAAAGAACTTCTACAGAAAACGGTTTGAAGCCATTCCTCCAGGAAATAAAGCAGCTACTTAATTGTCTTAAAGACAGGAATCTTACTCATTAAATGTTGACTAAAAACAGCTGCAGTGTTTAGGCCTCCAACAGCGTTAAGTGATGGCTTTAAAATAATATAGTAAAGGCAAGTCAAGTCAGGATCCATGCAATTTTTATTTTAATAATTAGACAAATACAGGAAAATTTGCAATATCTATCAAAACTGTATCTTATCAAGAACCGGAAAAGTGTTTAAAAAACATTCACATTCAATTCAGATTATGTACAAACCAGTGTTTGTAAAAAAGAAAACAGCAAATGCTTTGAGTGTAAAAGAATTCGATTCTAGTTCATGTTTCAGTGTTCCCAACAAAGAAGTTACCACTGAGATGCAATCACAGTGCAGACACGTTCCACAGTCTATTAAACTAATTTCAACAGCATTGTTGCTAGAAGTGTGGTTTTTGTTTTTGTTTTTTAAATAAAGCATTTTGAAAAGTTTCTTCATACAGTACTGTCCACCCAAAATTTACTCCTGCATATTTAATTCTTGACTGCTCTAATGGCAGCAGTTATCTCCTACAGACCCAGAGTGCATATAATCTATATCTACATCTCTCCAGGTAGCGATATATACCTATATATCCAAGAAGAACCAGTCTCCTATGCCTGAAATAGTCAGGGTCTGGTTTGTACATTGAGAACAGCCATTTTTAGTGGAGCACAGCCCTTGATTATTCAGCTCAAAGAGGTCATCATCTGCCCAGTCAGAATTATTCTGAATGTGTTGCAACATCAAGTATGTACCTTCAAGACTCACCTCACAGAGATGACATCTGAATTTGAGTACCACCATAATAGCCATACATAGATATGACAGCATCATACACTTTTGCTGTAAGAAGGCTTTTTGCTCTGGATTAAATCCCCCAATACATAAAAAGGAGAAATGAAAGTGGCTGGGTTTTAGGCAAACCTGTAACGCAGTATTATGTTTTCTCATTTATTTGAAGTTTAGCCAAAGAAGGAGACTGATCATTGATGGAAGCTGAAAGGGGAGAGAAACCTGTCGTGACACCAGTTTCAAAGTACAACTGCTGAAACAGTCACACAACGGTTACCAGTCAGTCTGCTTGGGCACAAAAGAGATGAATCTAGCGACTAGGGTTACACAATAGTTCTTTTAGAGCTACAGTCTAATATGCTGCGATTAACATACTAATATAATAACAACAAAAACTTTCTCAAAAATGCAGGCTATATATCAGAAAGTCTTTCAGTTATACCAAGCTAATCAAGCTGAAATGGTTCACGATCTCAAATTAGATTGGTGTTTTAAGACAAAGGAGAGAAAAGTGACACAACCTTCACATTAGTGTAGTAACAACGCAAATGCAAGCACAAACTATTCTCAACTGAACCTTTCTGAGATGATCTTTAGTTGCAAGATCTCATTTGGAACATAAGCTACCATGACTTAGCATAAGAGGGCAAGTCGAGACAATTTCATCATGGTTTTTGAACGTGCACATAAGACTTGGTAATAAGTAGTGTACTTTAACATATATTGGCCTGGGCTTGAAAAGCAGATTTCCCATTTGAATTTATTTTGAGATTCAAATACATAAAATTGAACAGTTTCTGTGAATATTAATTTTATAGTCTCCACAACTGTAACTCCACACTAGCTCATAAATGAAAACTTCAGGACAGCAGAAGCAGCTCTGGAGAGTGGAAGACTGGCAATTTAGTGTTTTGACAATTCTGAGCTGTTTCTTGGGTTCTACATCTAACACCCATTCAAGTATGTGGAAATAATTTTGTGTATTTCTACGGATTCTAAAGCAAATCTTAATGGAGCTAGTGCTCCCATGGTGCATATTTAAGACCAAAAACCAAACAATAAAGATAACTGCTGCATTTAAGTAACAACTCTTAACTGAGGGTCGGCTCAGATACGCAAACAGATGCTAGTCATACCACCGCTTAGCAAACCTGTTCTATACAATGAAACAACAGTTAGGATGCCCAATAAAACACACGAGGGAATTTTCTTAGATATAATGCTCAGGAAAGGGACAAGTTACAACAGTATAAAACAAATTAAAAATCTTGTAAAAAAAAAAAAAACAAAACCGAATCAAAAACCTGTTTTAAGTCAGGCTTCATGGCAGTAAAACACGCAACAGTGACTTAAGCTAGAGAACACAAGTGACTTTGCCTTGAAAAGTCAGTGTAAGCAATTTTGATATGGTTACTTTATTAATGCTATCACGATGAATCAGCACATAAATGAGATGAACAAAAGTACTTTATAGAAGAGAGATAATATATTTTATGTAAATGTAAATGCTAACACTACAGTTAGCAAGTTATACTGGAAAAGAGACAGACATTTCCAAGGACAATCAAAGTAAGCCTTTCTTGGTTTAAAAGCAGATTTATACATCACAGCCTTTCTTCCCTTACTTGGGCAATGGTTGTGAGCATCTGAGATGTCTCAGTCCTTTGAATCTACAGGCACTGAAACAAAGCCCCAGAAAAAGGGTAAAAGGAGTTTGTGTCAAGATTTTGACAGGTGTTCTACTTGGCAAGGACTCCACTATCAAGATGCAAATAAAATGGAATGCCCATCAATACTATCCACTCCCTATGCCTCCCTCATAAAAAAAATGACTTGTACAGAGTAAAAGCCTATGGAAAAAACACCTTAATCTCACACAAGTCTAATTTCCAAGCAATTATTCATAAATGAGTATGAAGAAAAATGAGAATGAAGAAAACAGAATTTAGCAGTTTTAAGGTTAGAATTGATTCTTTTTCTTGTGAGAAGTTCAAAATCTCGTATTTTCTTTTCCGTGATTTTGACTTGTCTTTCATTTCTCCAGTCTTCTGTTCCTCACAGGAAAGGTAATTAAAGTGAAGAGGGCCACAAATTTTGCTCCTTGGTAACATTAAGTGATGTCTCACCTAACTTAAGTATATTCAGCAATAAAGATACTGCATGAAAAACAATAAATCCCTGCCCAACCTGAGGTGTTAGATGATTGAGTGACCAATACTTCAGGTCAACAGAACTGTAAACCACATTTTTGAAGATAAAAATTTCAGTGATGCATTAAAGTGCTACTAATAACACTTTGGCATCTAGATCTCGCAAGCTAAACTCCATCTGGGATTGTTGCAAATGTCTACTTACTTTGTAAGAATTTCAATAAAAGGAACATATACCAACAATGTAGTCCATGCTGTTAGTGACTGTTCTCAAACACAGGGTGGTTTGAAATGGTGTTCTAGCAAAACGATTTGCAAGAGCACAAAGAGTAAGTCCTGAAACTGCTTTTTAATGTAGTTTATTAACATTTTAGAATCTAAGATCCAAATTAGGACCTTATGATCCACTAATGTAAAATAATTCAGTCCAGGTCTAAGTAGCTACATAAACTGGAGCAGGTGTACAGAAGATGCACTCCATGCTTGAGGATACAAAGTATTAAAACTGAGAACAGACTCTAGTTCCAGTGGGGGGTGGGGGGGTAGGGGGAGGGAAAGCTTTAAAATTTACTAAACCAATCACACTCAGGCACAGAGGCTATGAAGTGGTGGAACACTCCTAGAGTGACAGTACTTTCTCCCTTTGTCGAATTGCTACAAAGTCCTTCCTCGGTACACAATGCAGAGTCAGGACTCCGCTGTCAAAAAAATCATTGCTGAAGAAGTCTGAATTAGGCGCTCTTTCTTCCAGCAGTTAGAGGGATAAGTTCCATGTGACTTGTCAGCTTCCTCTGTTAACACCAAGGAAGTCCTGAGCACCCTTAATGCTGTGAAAATAATCAACCTGTGGTAAGAGATCACACTGCTGGTGGAAGCATTAGCAGTTTTAACACAGGAGGTCCTTACCAGAGATATGTATATCAGATTACCTCTGATACAATAGCACCTGGTTTAGACCAGCCATCAGGAAGAAGCCACTTTCACACAGGAAAATTCATATGGTGCCCAGTGCAGCAGTTGTCTCAGGAAAAAAAAATAAAACAAAACATCAGAGGAAGTTGTAATGATTCAAGCTTGGAATCTTGAGTATTAAGCTTCAGTCTCACTTGAGAACTGAGGGAAAAACATTTTTCTTCCTCCCAAATTTGCTACAAATATCCATAGAATACCAGCATCAAGTGTGCTAGATATAAAACTGATGGAACGCTAGCTGGTCCATAAAGGGTTGCACCAAGTTGTCTGTAGCAAAGTAAAAAACTAGCCCAAAGGTTATGGAGATTGGAAGCGCTGGTAAGGCCTTCTTAAAGATGGCAAGAAGCAGAAGTGTAAGGCACAGACCCTGAGGGGAAGAAAAACAAACAAAAACATAGGGAGAAATTAGGGAACTAGCAAAAGATTTTATATATATATATAAACACTAACCCCACAGAAATACAAGATACAGTTAATGTATTCCTAAACTAAAGGCATAAGTAATGGATGCAGTCAAGGAAAATCACAGCTGAAGCCCTCATCAGTTTTCAGTCAGGCCACCAAATAAAAGAATTACAAATCAAAAACATAGCAGTTATGACTTTATCCCTGATGAGCAATAGAAACTCTATTATCATATCACATCATACTCACAATTAATATGGCTACAAAACATGCTAAAGTTGTATTCCAGTCCCCACTTGCTGTTGCAGAGGCTTTGCCAACAAGGACACTGTAGAAAATGAAGTCTCCTAAACCTAGCTTTACTCCTCCTGCAAAAGTAAATATATGGCAGCATCAAATATCAGACAGTCTACTAATATTACATATCAGTAATTGTCAGAGAATAATACAGATTTACATTAAGCATTAATAAGATCTGAAAATCAGAACATTTTATTTTCAAAACTAGTACCACTCCTGAAACAAGTGATAAAGAAAAACTCCTGTGAAACAAGATGGCTTAGGAACATTACACCACTCAATTAGTCCTGTAATTAGGATTTTCCTATATTCCTAGTCTTCTGTACATACAAATGCAGTATATACAAACTCAGATTTTTGTAATTATATTTGTTGAGGGGGTGTCCACTTTTGATTGTATTATTCAACAGAATATTGAAGAACATTTCCTTTAAGCTGGCTCAGGGAGGAGGAAAACAAATAAGTCACTTGCAGATAAAATTTTATTTGGCAGTTAGAAACCTGTAACCAGCAAAATATTCCACCACTCTCACAATTTTCCTACAGAATTCTTACTAAGGTAGTTCTAAAAAGCACTTACGTGTAATTACAGAGTACATCACACAAGCAAAAACACAACATATTTAGTCCAAGATGAGAAGTTTAGGAAAACTAATGAGTTAATGTCTTATTCTTTTAAATAGTAACTACCACCTTAGCAACAACTCTGGGAGCATAATAAATACTCAGTTACTTCTGCAAACAAAATAATGAAGATGTCCTGAATGCCAGTTCACTTTCTGAGTTCAAGATACTAAGTCAGAGAAACCAACACCCGGTCATCAGCTGTTTTCATTTGGCCTATCATTTACTTTGCCACTTGATTACAAACCAGCCCAAAACTCACTTCAGAATTTTAAGAGGAACTCAGAGCATCAAGAGAGGTGTATGCCTAGTTGATCACTGGCAGAAAAAAGGAGAAAAGAAAAAAGACAAAGGAGAAAAAGAATTTTTAAAAGGCAACTCTACTCTCTTTCAGCAGGCCTCCGATATATGGTCTAGAACAGTGCATTCATGAAAAGCTCTTAAATACTAAAACACCCTTCAACTGCAGAAATAAAACTCGGATGCTTGCTTTCAGCATGGCAGAACAATAAGCAAAGGCAACTGCTAGACAACTCTTTCCACACAAGCGAACTCTCCAAATTTCTAATGAGCTGCTCCAAACTTTAGTAAGCTAACACTGGCCGAGAAGTCTGACTGGATCACTGCACATCTGTCATTACTATTTGCTGTAGGAATACAGAAAGGAGAAAATTATTTGTCTGGCCAGACAGGAGTTTTAGTTAACCAGCTAACTAACTAAAATAGCCCAATTCCTAAAATTTTGCATCTTAATGTTATTTTTCTAAGCTCTAGAAATGAAAATGGATTTGCAACACAGGCTGAATTCGGAATTTTGGGGACAAAGTAAATTCTAAAACTGTTCTTAAAGTAGAAGTCTCTATTTTTAAACAGAGGAGCACCTGAGAATCAATGGAAGCAGTTGCACCTGCTAAATATGGCAGCATCATATGGGGAGAGTAGTTTATTAGACAGGCAGATTCTAATTTATTTAGAACTTTGCAAATCTAATACCAGCTTAAACTCCAACTGGAAATCACAGTCTGTTAAAGCAGATATCTGAGTATTGATGTCACGTGCTCTCCAAAGGTACTGCACCTCAGCAAGTTTGCCAACGACACCAAGCTGTGTGGTGCTGTCAACGCACTGGAGGGGAGGGATGCGATCCAGAAGGACCTTGACAGGCTGGAGAGGTCAGCCTGCAAGAACCTCATGACCCTCAACCAGGCCAAGTGCAAGGTCCTGCACATGGGTCAGGGCAATCCCAGGCACAAATACAGGCTGGGCGGAGAAAGGGTTTAGAGCAGCCCTGAGGAGAAGGACTCAACATGAGTCAGCAATGCCTGCTTGCAGCCCAGAAAGCCAACCACATCCTGGGCTGCATCAAAAGAAGCGTGGCCAGCATGTCAAGGGAGGTGATTCTGCGCCTCTACTCTGCTCTGGTGAGACCCCACCTGGAGTACTGCATCCAGCTCTGGAAGCCCCAACATATGAAGAACATGGACCAGCTGGAGAGGGGTCCAGAGGAGGGCCACAAAGATGGTAAGAGGGCTGGAGCACCTCTCCTATGAGGACAGGCTGAGAAAGTTGGGGCTGCTCAGCCTGGAGAAGAGGAGGCTCTGGGGAAACCTTATAGCAGCCTTCCAGTACCTCAAGGGGGCCTACAGGAAAGACAGGGAGAAACTCTTCAGTAGGGCCTGTTGTGACAGGATGAGGGGTAATGGTTTTAAAACAGAGGGAGGTAGATTTAGATTAGATATTAGGAAATTTTTTTTTTACAATGAGGGTGGTGGAACACTGGAACAGGTTGCCCGGAGAGGTGGTGGATGCCCCATCCCTGGAAACGTTCAAGGCCAGGCTGGATGGGGCTCCGAGCAACCTGATCTAGTCGGGGATGTCCCTGCTCCTTGCAGGGGGGTTGGACTAGATGACCTTTGAAGGTCCCTTCCAACCCTAACCATTCTATGACTCTATGATTCTCTTCTAAAATGCTGGAGAAAAATAAGCAAGCCCATGGCATTCTGCATTCATTTCAGTCTCCAATTAGGTTTTAAAAGGACAGAAGCTTATGCAACTGACTGTATATAATGCTCCGAAAGCAGCTTGTGCTATTAAAGTTTTGAGTTTGTGTATCAAACTGAAGACCAGTTTGGCCAATAGTACTCACTCCTGCAGCAAAATCAAAAGCTACCAAAAAGCAACTCCATCTATTTCTATGGCGCATGTCTCTACTGACCATGAGCAAGGGCAGCTCTTCAGCTTGCTATTAGCTCACAGCCTACTATATCCGTGCAGCCACAACGACCAAGCCTAAGACTAACTAGCTTCAAATTTACTAAGTCTTTCAGACACAGTACTCAATACTCACGTTCTTCGGGGTCTTCACTGGTTTGAGAGTTACTGGGTAGAGCCTGAACAGCAGCACGCGATTCAGGTGTTGATTCAATGGGTCCTATTCTATTGTCCCTTTGTTGCTGCCATTCCCGACTAAAACCACCATCATCTGCTTCAGCATCTTCATTTTGAGTCTGGTTTGCTGGAGCTCAAAGGACGAAAGGCATTTAAGATCTACTTCAAAAACATGCCTTCTAAAATACGATAATCTCTCCATATGTAAGATCATAGAAGAATGAGGAAACAAGAGGTATTCCATAATATTCAGCAATATCTAACATTGGCACACACCATTACAAGACATTCTCACTTAGGATTTTAATACTTATTTAAACAATCAGAAGTCAATGCGCACTCTGCAGTCATAGCACTGACAAGCTGCACTCAAGTCCTAGTGTTCAGGACTATTTCGATATAACAGAGTGGAAGTTCTGTGGTGACCTAATTTAAAGATAACAGTTTAAGGAATAAACTGTCATCTAATATTTCATTAGCTTCTTTAGACAATATTGACAGCTTAGCTTTCCAGTAAAGTAGAAAACTTACTGAATGTTACATATAGATACACCCCTCCAAGCATGTTAAATTCAGAAAGTCTGCTCTGCTTTAATAATATATGTAAACAAACTCACTCCATGTTTTTAAATGCTAGCTGCACAGACAAGGGCTAGACACACTTCTGTTTAATACAAATATAAATGAATTAGCATTATACTATATCATCCCAAATTTGACAAGCAATTAAGGTCAGTCAATAGTTGTCTATTGAGAGTCATTTCACCACCAACATCCTGGATCCCAGAAAAATGAATGCAAGAACACTAACTGCATAATAAGTGAGCAATTTCTAAAGTCTTGACAGATTAATAATTCCTAATAAGGCCTCCATGCTTTCACTCTTCTACAGCAACCAGAACATAAATAAGTATCCAATAAAATCACAACTATAAAGGCTTGTCAAAGAAAAACTCACCTTGTTTATCATAACTGGAGTTTTTGGAAGCTTTCCGTTGGGCTTCTGGATCTTCCTCAGCCATGTTCACTAGCCATATCATCGTTGCTATTAAAAAAACCCAACAAAACAGCATAGCTAATCACACCCTCAGATACATGCAATTCTGAGATAGTGCTGGCATCAATCCATTCTTTTCCTTTCCCCCCGCATCTCCCTTGATACAACTGTCTTTTGCAACAGGCAATTTTACCCTCATTAGAGCACGCTAATATGTGGAACAAAGCCAGTACCAGCTACAACACGCATTTACAGAATTTGGTAAACAAATGTTTTATTCTTACTAAATATTGAAAAAAATTGCAACACCTGTTGCCAGAGAAATTACTTCTATACATGAGGCCTACTCTGAAAATCTGAATCAATAGTTTCTTTACTTTTTTCCATTAATCAGTTATTTTATCTTCGAGTTAAAAGGTCTATTAAGATTGGTACTGAGGTAACTTCAATTCAGAGGCAGTATCTGCAAAGTTAATTGTTCTCTGCCTCCACCATCACAAAGAATTCTCCAATCTGGAGGTAATAAAATGTTGTCACACTTAAATGTATTTTAATTCAAGTTTGCGGTTTCTCAGCATTAACCTCTCCTTCCACAAAACAGAACAACAGGTAGCTATGAGTAGTATCAGTAAAACATAGCAAGAGTGACAAATAAAGAAACTCTCCCCTTTCTCTACTGTAAACTTGACCCTGAATCAGCCAGTCAGTCTACAACACAATTCCTGCTTTAGAGGCATAATGATTTATGATTAACCTATTTCACTGTTTATCCATATGATTCTGACTAGCAACAGAGAATTTCAGAAACAGTGGAATTATGTACTAATTGATACACAGGTCACAACAGCAATCTGCATTCAATAGGTTATTTTTCATAACTGCAGGGAGAAACAACATAGGAAAAAAGACAAGCCCCGAAGAAAATATTTCTGTAAATGAATCTCTTCCTGGCAATTTCTCCCTTTCCTTCCATTAACACACAGGTTATTTAAGCACTGAAAGCTGATAAATATTTTCTAAAAACAAGTACTCCCTTTGAATAGGCTTGATTCACAGCCTAATGACATACTACTTTGGCCAAAACAAGGTGTATTACCATTTTACCTGTTTGTATTTTATAACAAAACATGCTGGTTTTTATCTTGAAAGATCTTACCCAGATGATGTTCCACATTTTTGAGTCAACAGTGACAAAACTGAGGCCCAAGTAAACAGGCTAAGAATTACAGCTGACAAGCACACATTGAAACAGAGAAAAATGAGAATAATCACTTCAGTTGAGCAGCTGCTTGTAAGTATTTAATGTAAGTATTTAATGAAATATACTTACAGGAGTAAATAAGTGCTGGGAAGAGAGTTTCATTTCTCTCTTGAGCTGTTTCAACTAGCATACGAAGAGGACCTTTAGGACATAGGACAGCAACCAGATCTGGAAGGAAGAGCAAACAGATCTTAGATCACTGCAGACATACTTTTAATAAGGTTTTTCTATAACACTTAGAGACTGGTAGTAAGATAAAATGCTACCCTGAACATAGACTTCTGAGAGAGCCATTGGTCACAAGTCAGTATCCTACAGGAATGCTTCTTAATATTCTCAGTTGTACAACCTCTTTTACATATTACTGTAATATGCATACAAATTTTTAAAACTGTGATGTTCCTCACTTAAGATGTTATGCAACTGCAAATGTATCCGTGTCTGTATGTTGATTTGCAACTTGAAAGCAAGTAATTCACAAAAGCTACTATTCAACTAGCACATTGGAAATATCCAAGCTTGCTTTCTATTATCAAAGCTTTTCTTAACTCAAGTTTAAAGCTAAAACAAATTTAAAGACAACAGATAAGTGAGGCTTACATAACTTTTATGAACTAGGCATGACTGCCAATTTATTCTCACTTAAAACACGAAAAAAGTGAATGCGCATGTGAAGAGAAAAAAAAAGGTTTACTAAGCATTGTGGAAAAATGCTGTGTTTGCAAAGATCTGAGAGGTGTTCAAAGCATATTTAGCATAAGAAAAAGAAGCAGTTTTTTGTTGCTTCCCACAATTCTTGTTCATGGGACAGTATATGAAACCAAGTGAACAAGTAAAAATGAATTGAAAAGCAATCATACACAAAACAGGATGACTGTACAAGTTACTCATACACAGCAAAGCACAGCATTAAGAAAAATTGATCTACCAGATACTCCATTTGCTTTCTTGCCTGAATGTTGATGGTTTGTTAATGAAATCTGCAACTCCACAACCAACCTCAGCTACTTTTCCCTTGTCTTGCATACTTGGACAGAAAGTTGGACCATTTACATATTAACCTTGCTGCTGTCTTTCGCAGTTGTTCACTCACTGCATGTCTTTAATTCACTTGAAACAAAATCTGACGCTGAAAGGAGTTACTTACTTGTCAGGAGCTGTATGTCGCACAGAGCAGTCCTCCTGTACCTGAGCTAACTGCCCTAACACCATTGTTGGTCCTGCTCAAGTGAAGAAATCTTAGCATGGGGTCATAGGCTTTGAAACTTACCTCCCCTTTACTCTAAACAAGCAAGTTATGGTCTCGGAATATGATGTGAAGAGTAATTTTGTTTTGTAATCACTGAATGAAAGTTGAATGCTTGGAATACTCAGATTTGTTCCAGTCATATGAAGGGTGGAAGTGGGGAGGGGGGGATTGGAAGAGGGATTGGAAGGTCTTCTTAAGATCCATGAGCATACATAGGAGGGACATTTTTCTTCTCTCTGAAGGAAGAGGAAACCTAAGGAGTAGACTGACCTACCAGAAAAAAAGCACATCTTATTTACCCCCGCACTTCTACAACTGGACACACTCTTTATCATTATCGGTGACTTTCAGAGTACACATTCATCACACTTACATGCTTCAAAAAAAATTCAAGTTATGAGCACATCTTCATGGATGCTCTTAGCTGTAATGTTTTAATTATGTCTAAGTAACTGGATTTTAGCCCTGCCTGGGAACTAAATCAATATCTGGGATAGAGTGATCCAGTGCCCCCTAAAGCTCTATGATAAAACTACATCCAGGTATCTTTCAGTCAATCCTTCTGAAAAAGCGTTAATATGTGTCGTAGTTTAGCCCGGATCGGGACCAGACTACGCAGTCTCTCTCTCACTCCCCCCACCCTCCGAGAGAACAGGGGGAGATAATAGAAGAAAAACGGCTCGAGGTT
>JAAGAY010136132.1:0-26898 GCA_011801015.1 Ardeotis arabs | reverse complement strand
TTAATGTTTATGTATAATATTTCTTGAGAATCTGGTGAATATGTATCACGGGTGTGTATTTAACCTGCGCTGTTGATCAACGAGGTGCGCACGCTAGGTGGAGCGATCCCCCGTGTGCCCAGCGCTGCAATAAAGAAGTGCCTGCTTCTTAACTTCTCATTGCTGTTAAGGAGTCTTATTCCGGATTTCGGTAACAAACTGACCACAACCCCCCTTCCCTCTTCCCCCCCTGTGCCGCTCGGGGCAGGAAGGTAGTAGAGATAATGTTAAGCTCGGGAAGGGGGAGGGGTGGGGAGGAGGTTTTTTTCTTGTTCTCTGTCTCATTACCCTGCTAGTTTTAGTAATAAATGAATAGTTTTCCCCAAGTTGAGTCTGTTTTTGCCCGTGATGGTAACTTTAAGGATTTCTCCCTGTACTTATCTCAAACCTTGAGCTGTTTTTCTTCTATTATCTCCCCCTGTTCTCTCAGAGGGTGGGGGGAGTGAGAGAGAGACTGCGTAGTCTGGTCCCGATCCGGGACGAACTACGACAAGTGACTACAGAATTTAATGACTTTATTTACTTTTCTGGTAACTCGAGTGAGAAATTAAAATATTTGAATACTACTTTACTTCTCTAAAACTTCTGAAAAATATAAAAAATCTTTTGTCTATCTATCTGTCCGCTGAAAAGACAAAAAGACAGATTTTCCTATGAACTCAATGGGAAAAAAAAATCTATTAACTCCAGTAATCTGCTTGATTAATAATAATAAACATTCTGAAGCACTCAAAAAATCACTGGGTGTGTGTTTTGATTGGGAAAGGGTAGATGATAATAGTGATTTGGTTCTACTTAACTGTTAAGCAAAAGCAACAAAGTCCCACAATGAAGCTTCAGTCTCTGTGTCCTGAAGCATCCATGATTGTAACTATGAACGTGCAAGGGAATAGTTCAGCCCGAATACTAAAAAGAAAATAACTTTCAAAATTAAATTTTAAGAAAATATTTTAAAGAATGTAAATAAAAAATACTAAAAGTTAAGAGCTTACATTTAGATTTTTTTTTCCTTCTAACAGCATGTCTGAAAACAGTTTTTGGAAATATTGAAATTAAATATTACTACAGTAAATTTTAAAATTCTCTTGAGATGTGTTAATGGCTGTCCCTATTTAAAACTAAGAAATTATTGCAGAAACAACTTCTGATTTGATTTAATTAAAAAAAAAAAACAAGCAATTCATGTATAATTACTGTTTTAGCACAATTTCTAGTCATATCAATTTTTGTGGTTATGATTTCTATGCTATTTCTCAATTTAAGAATCCATAAATATATTTTTCCAGTGTTCGTAATCTACTGTGTTTATAATTTTCTTATTTTTCTCTCCTGTCACCAGAATATTAACAGCACTCAAGGATATAATTTTCCAATAGAACATATTTTGAAGCACTATCATGTGGTTTCCTAGGAAGATAATGCTGAAATAGATATACTTTGCATATGAATTCTCCCAGCCACTGTGACTCTGACTCAGGTCCTTTGAATTCTGTGAACACATATTTTGTTAGAAAGTCTGTCTGAATCCCCGACTTACATGGCTCTACTGTTTAAGACACTAAATTGGCACAAGGCTGGTCTAGTACAGGCCTCCAAACAAAGCTGTGATAAGCGGCCTAGACTGTGAAATCACATTGCTTCTGGCATGTCTTCAGTTTAAAATTCAGTGGTAAAGGAATATACTGTTACCTACATGAAAAATTATCATTTTGAAAAGTTTCATTACTGCTGACCTGGACAATATTTGCAGCAGCTCTACCTAGCAACACATTGGCATGTATCCTTCAAGTGTGAAATATTCTCGATTTCCTTAAATTTTCCTTCTAAATAGTTTTCTGATATACATAAAATCATTTTCTAGTTCCAAAGAAAGGCCATCTCTTTTCTTTGTATCTCAAAAAATACTAAAACTTAACATTATTATTTTTAAATTGAATGGTAAAATGAATTAAATAAGTAGCACTTTTGAACACTATAGCTTAAAGACCTTTATAAACATCTTCAATTTCCCCATTTTACTCTGGAGCATGGTGACACTGAAAGTAGCCAGGTAGCTTTTTGTAAAGACCTGACTCCAAATTCAAGGAATTAACAATTCATTGTGTTTTTAATGAGGTACTCTACAATAGCAGTTAAGAATAGATGTTAATTCTCATGACTCATCAGCAGAAAGCAGCTTCTACATCACAGTCCTGACAGCAAGTGCCAGAATTAACTAGTCTTTAAAATATAAGTGCTATGGTCTGGCAACGGCCTGGAAATCATGAGATTTTTTTGTAGTGAACCCAGAGGATTGTCTTTAAATGGACTTTTGCTCACATTTGTCACTAAAGCCGTGGAATCAAAGTCAAAGCTCCAGACAATGTTTTGAAAGTATACCTTTACAGTTCTGACAGACTTAACTGTCTTACAAAGAGTGATCAATTGTGAACATTTTAAATCTTTTTAAAAATACATGAGAGTATCTTTGCATTTCAAGTTTCTTTATGTTACCTAAATGCTTCATTGTAGTGTGTAATGGTAGTAATAGATTAACTAAAAGGTCACTCTAGTAGACTGCTTTCTGCTAGCCTGCCTTTGTAACAAGGAAATACTTTGTACTTGAGAACTTCTGGTCTAGAAGACTAGAGCCTACTCTACAGAACTGGGGAGGTTTGGTCCAGTTTCCTTCCCTGACACTTTTCACAAACTATGTCAGACAACAGTTGATGAGTACGCTAAGATACTACCATGAGTTATTACTACCTGACACCTAAACATCAAAGGTGTTCCTGTGTGGTTTGCTCAAAATAGGAAAAAGAAAAGTGACAGTAGATTTAGGAGCTTTACTTGGGTCTTTCTATATTTATTTATGTTACAGCTCAGCAGCAGACATAAGAACCAGGCTGCTGTCCTTGCTTGTGCTGAGGATCAGAGAACTTCATGATAAATTCAGTTTTAAAAGGCAATATAGCAAAACCTAATTTTTAGGCAATGCTTATCTCCCAGAAGTTAAATTTAGAAACTGAGTGGGTGACTAGGACTCTTTAGAATCCATGGCGTGAACTCTAAAGTCCTACGAACAGTTGTCCACATAAAGAGTTGCAGGTTAGAGCTTACCTTATCATTACAATCTGAAGAGATATCTGCAACTACACAAGAGCAATGGACCAGAATTCCCTGTGAGTTACTCTTTCCTTTGTTCTTTCCTACATTATTGCTATATGTACAGTGTATTATCAACTCTACAAAGACCACAACTCAATTCACCTCATAGTTTAGTGGTAGGACGGTTCTTAGAGAGTAAATGGGTTCAAGAGTCTGTATTTAATCAAGTATGGTTTAACATAAGATACTTGTTAGGAACTGAGATGAAAGATACTAGAGAGTACTAGAAAAAGTGCATGTCTCTTGTCTTCCCAACCCAGCACTCCTTTTTCAGCCAGAAGGAAGTACAGCAGAATTCTGATAACAATTGTATAAAGGCTTCTACCCAGCCTCACATACATCCATGCATAGAAATAAAATGCATCGTCAAGATCTCTAGCCTATTGCTATTTCATGCTTTATTCTCCTAAGTAACATGATTATGTTATTATGTAGGTATTCTTCTAATTAACATGATTTGTTTCAGCAGGGCCTTTTGTTTCAGCAGGGCCTGTTGTGATAGGATGAGGGGTAATGGTTTTAAAATACAGGGAGGTAGATTCAGATTAGACATCAGGAAAAAAAAAATTACAGTGAGGGTGGTGGAACACTGGCACAAGTTGCCCAGAGAGGTGGTAGATGCCCCATCCCTGGAAACATTCAAGGCCAGGTTGGACGGGGCTCTGAGCAACCTGATCTGGTTGGAAATGTCCCTGCTCCTTGGAGGGGGGTTGGACTAGATGACCTTTAAAAGTCCCTTCCAACCCAAACTATTCTATTATTCTATGATCAGTTAGGGGAAACAGCCAATGAATGGTCTCACTCTTTATAAAGAAGCTAGCTTTGCACTTGTGAGTTTTTTTACATTAGTCTCTAAGTATGATTCTCCAGTTCATAATGTCTGCCTGGACTTGGTCAACACAAAATATAGAGCTGGATTCAAATGTCACTGCAAGTATTGGTTGGGACTTCTCATTTTATCAGACTTCAGAGCTGGCAGTGCAGCTTTCCAGACACATTATTTAAAACAAAAGATGAATAACTATAATGGCCTTGGATGTTTGTGGAGTCACATGTCTTTGGTACTATAGATGAGAAAAGTATGGTTATAGGTTAATTCTGGATGTCTGGGGAGAAACTTGCCTAGGCTAATGGGTAAGCTAAAAGCTGGAATCTGTCCCAGTTAACAGGGAAGAGATGGCTTTGTCAGCTCCAAACTGTTTTCTTCATAGCCCTATTCATAGAAAATACATAGAACAATTCCTTAGCATAATAGCAAAAAAAAAAAATTATTTTATACCTTCTAAAGTGTTGGTTGTTTTTTTTTTTTTCAGTTTAGTTTCAATAGCATATCCTTAATGGGTCCGTTATCTTCAAAAGGTGAAGTATTTACATTTTACTGATTCTTTTACTGACAAAGAATTTTAAATACTGGCATTGCATACATTGTCTTTCCTCAGACTTTATAGTCAATTCTCTTTTTATCATGTGATAACAGTAAATATAAAACATAAGGGCTTTGTTCCTACATGGTAGCAAAAGATCATCTTCAGTATCAGTGCTTGATTTACTCTCTGATCAAGTAACCATGGTGGGACACAGCAGTCAGTAGTTGTAGAACCGGTTATGAATATAATGTAAACATGAATATTATTTCAATTGATCTTTCTGATCTGAAACTTTCAAAATGCTTCTGTATTATGACTTGCTTATGCTCTCCTGTGAAATTAGCAAGTTTTGTCAAGAACTGAAAGTTCAAGAGGACAATAGTTTTTCTATCTGTTGTGGTAACATAACTATCATGCACAGATTTTACATGAGTGAATACAAACTCTTCTACAGAAAAAAAGTGTTCCATTATAATGATTCCTCTCCTATTGTACTTTTCTTCCTTGAATAAGATTCATAAATGAAGTTATATAGAGTTAAACAATAACACCTTTACAACATGGTTTAGAGTCATGCACTGTTGACTAATGTCACAGATAATTTGACATCTGCAGCAGAGTAATACTTCAGGCAATATCCTAACGTACATTTATTCATCACTGAACCTGCCTTTTGCAGATGTTATCTTAGAATTAAAGTATATATTATAAAATAGCTGAATCACGTTAATTCCCTGGGTTGTTTAATTTTTTTTTTTTACTTATTCTCATTTGAAAAGTATATATACATATTTCCCTTCTAGGTTTTGGTGGGTTTTTTTTGCTTTTTTTTTTGAGGGACTGGGTTTTTTTAATGTGGCAAATATAATTTTATAGTTTTTATTTTCAAGAGATTAAAATAAGAAGATCTTTATGGATGAAAAAAAAAAAAAAAACAGAGAAATCTCATATATGTCTCAAGTATGTCAGTGTAGACTTCTTGCAAGATTATACAAAGTATCAGAGGCACTCCAACATAAAAAAAATAATAGTAATTATGTCATTTGGAAAAGTTTTCAGTAGCTTTTTTTCTCTGTACCTCTACTACTGAATTTTCTACTACTGAATTTTATCTAAGGAAGATAGGCAATAAGACGTCAGGTAGACTAGCAGTCAGATTAAAATTTGCCAAAAACTATGAACAGTAGACAAACTGTTTTACTGATAGTAAATTATATATGTGGTTTTTAATATAATGGCTATTGCTTCCTAAAGATAATTTGATAACTAAAATGGAAGAAAGGAAACAGAAGATATTAAAGAACAGTGGATTATGCAGATTTCTAAATATCATTACCTGAGAGATCCTATTTTCTCCTGAAAAGGGAAAAACTAGGGCCTGGGAGTCAGTTATGTTTTGCTTGACTATTGCAGTATGAGTATTAGAATAAGATTTTACTATTCACAGTGTATGAAACTTCAGTTGTCTTAGGTTCTGAAAATCTTTGAGTAAAGTGCACTCTTGTTTACCTGATCATTGGAAATGTTGGATGTTAGGATCTGAGCTAAAAGGAAAGAAAGAAAGAAACTGGATAGTTTTTCTAAATAATTAAGATTTACCATATGAAAGATGGAACAGATTAGGACCAAGAACCACAACAAACTGACTATTTTCATTCACCTTTATTTCTACACTTTGAAATACCATCTTTATAAAGTAGGGGAAAGGAAATTAAGTATGTTCCAAAATTGTTCTTTAAAATGTACTGTTGTGGAAACACTCAGGTGAGAACTTAATCTGCAAACTCCTCAAAATTCAGTATTTTACATATGTTGAGAATTCTTTGAGAAATAAATAAACTTCCTTAACAAACTTGAGAAGAGAAAGGTGGTCAATCTTGCTAAACTGCGTGCAGTGAAGTGTTGAAGTTGCTCATCTGTAGTCTTTCCTACAATACAATAGTATGTTCTTCACATCAATCTTAAATAAAATAAGTAAGAACCTATTCAAAAAAGAAATGTAATTTAATTCATGTTAAGATCAATAGCATGCACTAACCAAGCTTACATTTCTGCCTTCACTGTGAAGCTTCAAAACTATCATTCTGCTCTCCAGCTTTTATATGCACCGAATTCCTTCAGTGTCATATTTTATATATCTGTTCTATCCCTAATGGATACAAAAGAAACCTTGCCTTTTTTAATGTGTTTTTTTTTTTCCTTAAGGAAAAAAAATTCCAAGAGAAAAAAAAACATTACTGACTTTGTTCTTTGCCTTTACTTCTTGATACGAATTGTTAGCCCACTAAAACTTAGTCAGAGACCCATAGCTTTAATAAAGCCATAGAGTTTTTGACTTCTATGTGATCAAAACAATCACGTGCTGCATGTGGAACCATTGACACTGATTTTCTGGTACAGTCATAATTTTTAATCTTATTCTCTAGCTCAGATTTTATACATTGAAAACATTTTTGTTTGTTTGGCTACATAAGCAGATGTTTTCCATCAGTATAATGCTGATAATGATAACCCATCACTTCTGCAAGATATTGTAGCAAATTTAGAAGCTAATAATGTATCTGAATATGGTTACTCAGAAAAAAAAAATCTTCTGAAGAATGAAAAATAAAGTTGAGATTTCATTCTGCAGAGGACAAAATAATGAATACTTATAAAGTCACAGAAGCGATGTTTTAGTGATGTTTTAGGATGCATCAGATTTAAAGACTCATTTTGTCCTATGCTAGCAGGGAACTGGCCGTGAATGAAGTCCTCATTTTACTTTGTTTGCCCACATAGCTTTTGCTTTACCTAGTAAAATGATGTTGTCTCAATGCATGAGTTTTCTCACTTTTACCCTTTTGATTCTCTTCCCCATCCCACAATGGGGGGAGTGAGTGAGCAGCTGTGTGGTGCTGAGCTGCCTACGAAGGCTACATCATGACAACATGTTAAACATTATTCTTCTGACACCACTTCTTCTCTTTCCACTTCAGCTGTAAGGCCTACTTTTTTTCTGGTAACAATATAGTATATAGAGGTTGTATTCTTTGTCCACAACAGTAATGAGAAAGTTAAAAAGCATTCTGGAAACTTTACCTCTGAAATTTCCAGGAATATTCTGAATATCTGAAGCTTGGATTTACATGAACACAGAAGCTTCAGCAGATTGGAAGAGAGGGTTTGTTCTTACTTGCTTATCATTAAATGCTGAATATACTTGTATAGTTGTAAAAACAAAATAAATTTATCCATCTAAATATAATAAGATACAAAGAAAAAAAGAATTTCCTTTATGGAATATTGTCTTCCCTTGCTAGATATAGTTATTGCTTTAGTAATTATACAGTCAATTAAAAGTCAACATGAAATGAGAGCAATATGCAAGAGTAGCTAATATTGACAAAACTGCTTAAAACACATTGTTAAAAAGTTCTTAGACCTACAAACCGAAACTGTTTCAACTACATAAATAAAACAATGATGGGAGTGTGATATTTGCATATATCAGATAAAATATCTGTAGAAGCGGATACTAGTTAAACAAACTGATGACACGGAACCAGGTACAGTTCTAGCTTCTTAGAGGTGAACATATGTTTCTTTGGATATATCTTTAAAAATCTAACAAAGCAGTAAAGTACCTAGCATACATCCCTGAACTTATGGATGTAAACAGAAGTCCACACGACTTCAGAGGAACCCTTTTCCCCTAATTTTACAAAGGTATATGATTTTACTCTTGCACTGTAACTTGTCTCCAGCCTGCAGCAGCTGTTTCTACTCTCCCAAACTGTCTCCATGGTTTTGCATATCGTATACCTTATCTGAGCCCTTTACATCTACACTTATATAAAGCCTATATTTGATAGGCTTGGATTTACTGAGCCAACAGCAGCTTCACAGTCAGTCTTTGCCTGTGGCTTTTCACTAGGTGCATTTGTGATGCTGTTTAACAAAACAAAACTCAGAACTGCTAGATACATTGGATGACTTTGAGCCTATCACAGACAGGTTTTTTAGCCAATAGCTTCTGTTTTTAGGATTCTAACAGAGGATACATTTCCTTGTGTTTACAAATGGAGTGTGAGGTACGAGCCCTGAAGAGTTCAACATCTGTTTTGGAGGACTTAAAGAAAACCAGGTTATTTACCAGCTGTTATGTTTCCAATCCCTGCTCAGAAGAGTTTCAGACTGATAGTCTCTACTCAGCCATATGCTTGCCTTTTTTGAACTTCAGTCCTAGTGGGTATGTTTAATTGCAGTGTGGTACACCTACATGACATCTAGTACACATTTTGCTGTGTGTTAACTCACCAGCAGAGTTTTACAGTCCTAGATTGATTCTCCTTTCTGTTTTCCGGGAACTTTTCTAACTCTTCAGGATTATTTCCAAAATAATGAATTTTAGGGCAAAGCTGAGCTCAACCTAAGTTAAAGTTACACAGAAGACCATACCTTTCATCAATAATATTGCTAGCTTATTTATTTATTTTTACACCACTAGTAATCAGTTAATATTCTGGCAATATACTTGCTTGAAATGTTCTGATTCTTTCTTGCCAGTGGACACACCATCTTTTGATATTTGTCCCTCTTTTACAGTGCTTTTCTTACACTCTGCTTATCTTCCATAGGCTAATACTTTTAAATGTTTTGCATATTCTGCAAAGTCACCTTTTTGATTTCCAGGCATATAAAGAAGAATTAAGGCTGAAGGCTTCAAGGTCTCCAAGAGTTTTAACTACAATATTTGTGCAGTTTATGTTTTGTTGGTATGGCTCCATATTGAGATAACTTACTTAATAATTGAATGGGTACCTATTATAATTGAAATAATCAAGTATGCAAACAAGAGATTCGTCTCAGCGGTACAATTATGTTCCAGTCATTCACATTTTAAAGTCGTATTTCTAAGGTAGGTGAGTTCAGTAGTTTTATTCTACCTTTCTGCTTTCATATTTTTGTAAACTTCAGTTTATTTGGCCTCAAGAAAGTCCTTGACCTAATGCTAGAATCCATAGGTTTGCCAGTCCAATAACACCAATTATTTGTAAATGGCTACACTGACCAGTAGGACTTGTGGATATTACAGATGATCTGCTAAAAATGAACGGGAAGTAAAATATATTATAATATGTAATAAATTGGTTAGTCTGAAATCATGACTCCAAGAATTTTATGAAATCTTATTTATATTCATAGGTCTAAGCTCACATTTTCTGCTGTGGGAGTGGATTTATCTTGCTTTTTTAGCTCCATATAAAATTAGGTACCTATTTTAGGGAAGGCAGGCTTCCATGACTGTCAGAGGCACTCCAACTGACATTTCATCCTTGCTATCTCGGACATGTATTGTTGGATAGGGTGAAGCACCTTCTTTAAGTGCCTAGAGGGATACTAGCTGATGATATGGATTAGTCACCTGATTTTAGACAGTTAAAGCTAGATAAACTGGAGTCTCATGCTCAATGTCTAATGCACTTACTGCAGCATTCTTCTCTATGGGCATGAAGGGCAAAAGATTTTGTCAGCTGAAGACAACGTATAGTCTGAACTGTTTATCAGTTCCTTGACCTGGGATGTAATAATCAGCATAATTCCTGAATTAAGCAGGTGGATGGCATAGCTCCTGTAGTAACTGGAGTCTGGCAGCTAACTGTGATAAAAGCAAGAGAAAAGCTGTTTTCTGGGGCTTGTCTTGTAAAAGAAGGCAAGCAGAGTGTACAACTTTTGTCCTCCAATGCAGGCACACAGGAAGTATACTACTTAGAGCCTAAGAGGTACTGGCATCCACATGCCACACTGTAGGCATCAGTAACATGCACTGAAGGAATTGGCATCTGTTGCTTCTTTCATAGGTGTATTTTCAACACCTTTCAATATTGGAATTAATTTGCAGTTTTATATTCTGAATACAGTGTAAAGCCTTAGAATATTAGATTGAACGGTAAACAGTTTTCCTTTTGGAACAAGGATGAACTCACAAGAAAGTTCATTTCTCAAAAATTAAGCCTGGGAATATATATATATATATTCCCCTCTGTAAGCTATGGTGCATGATTTCATAAGTGTAGATGTCTTGGTAATCTTTTCTTGGGAAGAAAAATCAAAATATTTCCAGGATCATTAAAATTTATTCTGTTGGGGTTTTTTGGGGGGTGGGTTTTTTTTTAATTATTATTTTTTTTAATTTTTTTTTTTACACTAGGAAGAACACAGTTTTCAAAGGCTAAAAAGATTGAAAAGGTTTTCCCAGAAGCAGTTCAAACATTGAGTATCATTTTCTTGTCTTTTTCATTTTTTTTTTTTTTTAATTACATTCCTTTCTAATTTACTGATTGCCTTATTAAGTGCATACTGGAACAAACCTAGATTTTAATTACAAGCTACCTTTTCATTCTGTCACAGTAGGGTGCATTGTAACTTTATAAAGCCATGAGAGACACTATGTGAAGATTCTGTTTCCAGCACTGTGAGTTTTTGGTGAAAACGTGCTTTTGGGATTTATTGCATTACACTGAAAAATGCATGAAATAAGAGTGAATTTAGGAGATTTTGATCAGTGTATTTTTATTATAAGTTTATGAAATCTCTTCTGTTCCCTTCCCCTTCCATTTTGTTAATTCCATGCTGCTTGATTCAAACAGATTTAATACATAGTTTAGATCATGGAACAGGCATAGGAACATGTTTTCTGAAGTAAATATGCACAATTTCCAGTAATTCTTTATTTCTGTATTTGCAGTATGCTTATATTCCATTTACAGACAGACGAGGAAGCCCTTCAAGTAAGTAAATTATATTGTTGGTCTCTTGGGTAATATGTTGGTGACAGAGAAAATGGAATAAGTTGACTTTTTTTGTTTTATTAAGAAAATCTATTTTTTTCCATTAAAAAATAGCACGCTAAATTTTTACTATTTCCTTAAGAAGAACAAATAAAAGTCTACATGCTCCTAGAAATGAGAAATTAAGGGAAAATATCACTATAGAAAAGAAAAATAGAAAAAGAGAGCAATGTAATGAAAAAAAAAAATTATTAAGTATAAAGAGTAAACAGGGGAGGAAAGGTGAAAAAATGGGGGAAGAAACAAAAAATGTGTTTTATTCATACTATCATTGCATAGTGCAACAAATTAAAGGTAAAACATTTAGTGGGACCAAAAAGACATTTTGTAAAAAAAAAAACAAAAAAACCAAACAAAACTGACAAAAGAGTTTAGAAGTCTTCGCTATGCTTTATTGCTTCCTTGTGAAAGTATTCTGTGTTACAAGTGACTATATTTACCTGATTTAACTGAATCAAGTTAAAAACCAAATTTTCTCCAAGGAAGAACTTCACATAATCTTGTAGCTATGTGTTAATTTAGACAGTTTAAGTAGTGTGCCTGTGGAGAACAATTCAGTTCATTTTACCTATGGCTGTCCACTGGCTCCTTGCTAGAAGTTTTAGGAGGATGTCTTCTGTCAGTAACAGCTTCTAGGATTATCTTCACAAGTTCTTTAAATATTGCTTAGGTTTTAAATACTTTAAACCTAGGAATTTGTCCTACAAGCATGATGGAAAAATGAGTAGGATGAGGCTTGTATGCACACACACATGCACACACAAATGCTCTCGTTCTGTGAAATAAGTGGGTTCAGGTTAGTAGCTAAATACTGAGGTCAAAACAGTCAGGCTATTTCTTCCCTTTTTTAGCTCAAATTACTCCAGGCATCTGAATGTTCATTAAGGTAGATCAACCGATCAAGCTTGTGTTCACCTTTTAAATTAGCGAAATTAATTGTACTGAATCCCACATCTTGGAAAGGACCAATACAGATGATCTTTTCTGCTCAAAGAGGTAAGGTATATATTTGGAAATAGAAGCTAGTATTGCTGAGCTTTGCAAATGACACACTCTGGCCATATAGTTGTGTTAATAAGACAGCAATATGAGAAACTGCTGAATGTTCTTTAAATCAAAGAGAAAGTAAAGTCTAAGCAGATGGTTAACTCTGATTCATGGCTACACTAACAAGACAATGGCTTGAAAAATATCTTGTAGATAACAACATAGAACAATGACTTTATGAATCGCTCACTGAAGAAGGATTACCATGGTAATCCTATCATAAATACCAAAAGAGGGGTATCACTACAGCAGACTGGGGCCAATGGTTTAAGAACAACCAGGAGCAGGCTTTTTATTTGGTACAGGCAAAGGGTCATAACTGGAGAAGAACCTGGGAAGGAAAAACAGGAGAAAAGAAGTCATTAAGTGAAGCAAATTACGTAATCAGTGTGGTTCAGGAGTACCTGTAAAGTAGTTATGTGCTTGACTACCATAATTTGAACACTTTTTCTACTTTTGTCTGGCTTGTTCCTGTGGTCAGGAAGGCCCTGACATGACCTCTTTCACACTGGTGAGAGAATACTTGCAGCTCTCTTTCTAGCATGGACAAGGGAACCTGGAGGGGGGAACCTAACATCCCTTCCTAACCCCCTTAAGAGGTCACATATTCAGGACTGTATTAAATATTGATTTGTTTGGTAACTAGAAGTGCCAAAACTAAAAAGAAATACTGTTTGGATTTTATTTGTTGATTTTTAAAATTTTTCTTTTCTTCTCCTCAAATTTATATTTTTTTAGTGCAATGATTGGCTGAAGACTCATTGAAACTTCAATCAGTCATTTGACATTTTTAACAGCTTAGGAAAGGACCAGTAATGAAATAAATGGGAATATCTTTGCAGGATTAATAGTAAAATATTTAAGTCTGTTTCCTTTTCTTCCTCTTTTCCCCACCCTGAAACTATTAATCTAACCTATTTAGCACATAGTGCATCAATAGGAACACGTATCATTCTTTCCACAACTCTTAATCTAGATTAACTAGTCCTGTTACAACATCATCACCCCTAAATCTCCCATAAAAGTATTATACAGAGCCACGTGATTTTGTGATATATCAAAGAGTGAAAACAATTTATTCAAAGAATTATTTATTTGTTTTCATCAGGCAAAACTATCATAGCTTCTTCAGCTACAATAAGCGGATACTAATTTCATTGTCAGCAGGAATTCATCTTTTCATTATTTAGGTAAATGCACCTTTGTGTTGTATGTATAACTCTGTGATGTCGTGAACCAAAAATGATGAAAAGCTGGATCCTTTTCAGACATGTAAAAGCAATATCACATAGCAGGCACAAAGCACTTCTACCTGTGGAGTATACTAATGGCTTCTATATTAAATGTGAGCAAATTGGCTAAGAGGAATCTGGGTTAAAAGTCTAGAAATTCATAAACTTGCAAATCAGGATAGCTCTGGTATGCAAGTTAATGGAAAAATGAACAGCTTGTTCTAATTATCACCTCTATTCTAATCCTCTCTGATTTCCTCATTTTAATCACTCCCTGTGTAAAAATACATCTTTTGATCATCTAAGCAATATTTGTGCCCTCTTATTTCACTTCAACTCTCTCTCTGTTACACGTAACTTGGCTGTTAGCTTGGCTAATTCTGTATAGGTTCTATTCATGTATTGGAGCTTTTTGTTTCCTGCTAAACGCACATACTCATAACTTGCTTTTATCTTATTCTCTGTACTAACTCTTTAATTTCTCTTCTGTGAGAGTCATTTTTTCTTCTTTCCTGGTGAAAAGAAAGTTTCACGTGAAAAAAAAACAAAGTCAATTCCAATCCATGTAGACGGATCTCTAGGCATTATTTGATCAGTTATCTTACTTTTATTCTGTGGTCTGTACACTTTTTTGACATATCTTGGTTTTAGGTTAATCATCTACAAATAAAACACTGTTGAAATACAGCTGGTGCAACGAAGAGGTGTCAAATGCAATGAAAGTTTGTCTTACCTTCCTCCATAAGTCAGGATTTTCATGAACACTCTTCCTCATATACTGTGAGTATTGAATAGCAGAGACTTGCTACTGCTCAACTTAAGATGTAGGAAAGGCTAATGGAAATTTAGAATAATAGAAATTTCATTATTAGACTTTAATTCTAAGACTTGAAGTTATGTTTTGAGGTTTGGGGAGGCTGGGAGGGGAGAGCAAGTGTGTGTTTTTGTGCTTGGTTTGGTTTGGTTTGATTTGTTTTTTAAGCAAAGGTAAATAATTACCTTAACCATAAAATCTCAAATTATTATGCAAGGCCTACTGACTCACACCAAAGAATTATGATCTCTGCCTTCAGCAGCAGGACTCAACCAGGAAGAAGAATGAAGAGGAACACAGAGCATCTGGGTGTAAGCTCTCTTAGTTGACAATAAAACCTGTAACAGAGACAACTTACTACTTTAGAGATCCCACTTAATGTCATCCTTAAGGTATGCCTTTAAAAAATTCTGTTGTAATAAGTTAGTATGAACAGTGATTATGTGATCAGTGCGTTTAAATAGCTATTTTACTGCCTAGTAACAGGAAAAAAAAATCCAAGAAAAATACATCTTTAAAGATGAGCAAAAGGTTTGTCAGAAAATATGAGGCCCAAGGCAATAGCAACTGATTTGTCCAAGGCGTGGCTGTCTACTCCACCTGCTATATCACCAAGAGTCAATGCTGATGAACACCAATCTTCTGTGCATAATATGAATGACAGGATAGAGAGCTTTTTCCTGACTACAGGGTGGAAAAAAAACCAAAGTATCTTCTGCCACTTTTCCCAATTATTATTGTTGTCATTTTATATAGCAGGTTTATCTGGAGGCCACAGTCAAATATCAGAATCCTGTTTTGAGAGCACAATCAAAAAGATTTCTTTATCCAAATCCTTCACAAAAATGTGCATGTTTCTCCCTGCCCTACCCCTGCTAAGCACATAAAATTAACGGTAACATTCAGCATTTCAAAGGCCAAAGAACCTTATCATGGCCACGATGCCAATGAACTAGGAACAAGGCGTTTAAAGACAAAAGGTATGATCTCTTTTTTTTTTTTCAGAATAACACTTTGCCTTTCAGAGACTAGGTAGCATCTTACCTTGGTATTCAGACCAATACTATAGATAGGTAGATAGCTTACATGACTACATTTCTAAGTCAATGTGTGTTCTTGCATTTCATTTAGGTTAATAGATATTTGGAAGGACAGAATCTAGTTATTTGTTCAGTAATGAATGAATGTTATTTTAAGGCCTTTAAAAACATTATATTAGGTAAGATTTGAATATTTTTGAAAAAAAATATTCTGAGTGTTCCTGATAAGTGATAGTTTATAATGCAATATGAATGTAAGCATGTATCTTAAATGTAATTGTCTTAAGTATTTTATTAAGATCTCGCTTATTATCTGAATTATTCTAAAATGAATTTCTTGCTGTTGATCTGAAAATAATGTCTTTTTTTTTTCTTTACTTCACACAGAGCACAGATCTACAAGAATGAGACTTGTATCAATGAGTCTCAACTTTATTTCCCAGGATAATAGATTAGTTGTTGATGTTTGTTTTCACTTGACTTCTGTATCCAGATCCACTACATTTTGGCAAATAAATTGTTGATATCATATGCTGGATGATGTTACTGGAATAGTCCAATTATGTGAAGACTGCTATAATTGTTACTAGGGATGTCAAAAAGGGAGAAAATTTTCCTTGCTGCTAGACAATAAAGGCTGCTAGAGTGTTAGGATTCTACTCGGATAAACTAGGTAGATTTTAAAGATATTTGAGCTGTTTTCCCTCCTGAAGTTATTGACAGTAATTTCAGTTCGGGTTTCTGCTATAGTATATTCTTACACTTGTTGCACACTACCAAGCAAGATTTTACTCTTCGTATTAAGTACACATACAACAAAACAAGAGACAATAGGAAATATTTAAGTAGAAAATAAGTGAAAGTGAAAAGCTGCAGATATGTTGTTTTAAAGAACTACCTTATAATTTTGTTAATTATAAAGTCAGTCTGTGACTGCAGGAGGAAAATACCCTAAGAACTACTATTTCTAAATTTAACAGATTTTTTTTTTTGTGAAAATGTTGTGAAAGAGTGTAAGAAAGTTAGTTTCAGGCTTTTCCTAGAAGTTCTTAGGTCTGGTTTAGCCAGTTTGTTTTGGGATGAAACAAACTAAATATTAATAATCACACACTGTGAATACATGGGCAAAGAAGAAAAAGAAAAGAAAAAAAAAAGAAAAGAAAAGAAAAAAAGGCACTTTCTCACTTTTCTGCAGTTAAATTGGTTAAATTGTTAGAAAAAACATGAACATAGTACTGCTTTTAGTGGGCCAAATTGGCCTCAGATATATTCTACCAGCCACTTTGCTAACTCAGGCTCGTAATAAGTGGAAAGTAAAATGAAAAAGGTTGCAGACAGGTGAAAGGAAAAAGACAGCAATAGAAATCAACACAGCAGGGAGGAAAGAGCAGAAAATTTATGTCACCTTTCAGGAAGACCTTCAGATGCAGCCATAGAGATGATGATGGCCAGTCCCTTCCCTTATTTAGTCTGCTGAAAATATCTCAGAAGATCAAGGAAAATGTCCAGTCATTAAAAAAAAACTAAAAAAACCAAAACTGTAGATTTCAACATTCTGAGGCATCTGTTAAAGCCTATGATTAAGCAGTGCTGTAATATGTATATCCTCACCAGAAACATGTTCTGGTTAATAAATTTTAGTGGCATTCTAACTGATATAGGTGTTTGGGATCATCTGTCAGATTGTTTGCAATGTATGTGTGAAACAGAAAATTGTTTGATAGCTATCACAGCGAGGCAGGAGTTACTTGCTGTAAAAGCAAAATAATAAACCTGAGAGTTCTTTAGAAGTTTTTAACAAAGTACCTTCACCTGAAAATTCTAATTTGTGAGAGATTAAATGTTCCACTGCACAGGATTCATTTGGGAAGCAAACAAATATGGAAGTGCTAGTAAATGGTTCACTATCTAAAAATAAGGAAAATATATCTAGGCACCTATAAGGCACCAAAAATAGCCAGGCACCATGCCTTCCCAAATTATAAACTTCTTTAGCTCTGGAACGGTGCTGAATGAAAGAATCACAAAGGACTTTTAAATAATTTAAAGAGATATGGGACAGCACTTAACTCTTGGTTTATTCTGTCTAATTGTTTGTGGAGGTGTGGGAGTTTTTTGTACTCTGCCTCTGATAAGACTGTGATTTAAAAATACTTAAATAATTAGTAATAAAAAAGTTAATAAAGAAATCAAACCCAAAGTGTTATATGGATAGTTTTAGAATCAAACTATCTATCTGAGGCCTCTTCACTCTCTAGTTAAACACACACAAAAAAAAATCTCCTTTCTCTTGACAAATGAACATACAATCTTATTATTTACTGAATAACTACCAGGAAGAAAACAAACAAACACAAAAAAAAAAAAAACAAAAAAAAAAAAGAAAGAAATTTTACCTCCTCAAGAAAAAAAGCAAATGTATAACATTCAGATGTGGTGTAGGGAACAAATTCTTTTTTTTCATTTTGTCAGCTTTAATGGCTTACCACAGCATATTTAATGAAAATATAACCAGATGAAATGTTCTGCATGGTACTTTCATGCTTCTTTTTGCTTCTACTGCACAAGGAAAGAATTATATTTTAACTCCAGAGAAATAATCCATATATAATTTATTCTTGCACCAAACATCTGTGATTTCAACATTATTTTTACTCAAGCATAGAGATAATTAGAGTTGGACCAAATTTAAAAAAATAATTTGAATGAACATCAACAGAGAAGGTGCTGACAAGTCCAAATCTTTTTTATTATCATTTATAATTTGACACATCATGTCACACCATGAAGTGATAAAATATACTTAACTTTCTTTTATTTTTCAAACTCAGCAGTTAAAGTTAATTCTGGAGAGACTGAGGAAATTTGAATTATATTTTTCACAAAACAGCCTAATACCTAGTGATTTGTAGTAGACAGAGGTGAAGAGTTTGGGAAAGGATGATATTTTCCCTGGAATTAAGAATCCAAATCTTTTTATTTAAAACATATTTGAGACATAAAAATTCCACTCAGTATTGGCTAAATTATTTTCTGATATTAAAAAATATATATAATTATTTTAGCTCAATGAACATTTTTTATCCCACAGCGAACTTTTATTCCTTCATTTCAAGATTTTTACTACTGTTATTTCAGAGAATCCTAATGCAATTTGCAGATCAAACTCATGGAAATCGAATCCCTTCCACTGAAGTGTAACCATTTGGAATGTGCTGATTTATGGTAATGTAGAAAACTGCAACTATCTAAATGGAATTGGAGAGTAAACTGATTTACCCAAAATATAATTTAACCAAGACACTGGAATTAACAACTCCATGCTTTTTAGAAGTGCCAAAAAGCCTTGATTACTATACCTTGCAAGAACATTATTTTTCTACTTTGTATGAAAAATGGAATCTCTAGCTACAAAGATTCCTATTTTTCTCTGAGAAGATTATTTTCCTGAAGTATAACTGTGTCATGAAATTAAGTAATTAAAAATATCACTAATTCCAATCTTTTAAAGATGTTGCTAAGCAATAAAGTAAAAAAACAAAAACAAAACAAAACAAAAAAAAAAAACAAAAATGCCAGCAGCCACAGAATTGAAACCCAAAAACTTTAACATACTCTTAAAATAATTGTCATCCAATCCAGACCTACAAATACTATTATGCACTAAATATATTTGTATGGTTGTTATAACACAGAATCATTAAAAGAAAATCTGAAGGTCTAGATGTCCCTATACTTGTCTGTGTTGTGTTTTCCATTGCAGTTAACCTGAAATCTGGATCATCTGCTTTTGTAACACTTGTTTTCTTGCATACTTGCAATGTTCTTATGTTAGTTTTAAACTACAAGTTACTGATACCGATGCAGTAAGATGATGCCCAGGTTGAAAGTTTGCATAGCCAAGTAAATAGCACTGTCATGAGACACAAGTTGATCTGCTGAACAGGGTAGATTATAACTAGGGCGTGGTGTTTCCACCATCATTGAATTCACTTCCGTTTTGACCAGTTGTTTTTGTCTGTGAAGAATTAGAGATGATGCTTTTCTTGCAATGACTTTAAAAATTTTATTTGTTTTGAATAGAATAATCAGTGGGTCTGACACTGAAAACTGGAGCAGGGCTGGCTTTGTAGATATTGCCTTGCCTTCATGCAGAAAGTTGCAATATTGCAGCTTACGATGCTGTCAATGTCAGCTTGTCAGATACCTGGAGGAGCGTCAGCTTGGGTTATCCTTTGTGTAATCACCATTAGAACAAACCTAAGATCTTGAAATATTTTTTCCACTATTGTGAAATGTAAATGTATGGCATAAAATAGAATTATTTAACAGTATTTTTGTATGTTTTGGTTTTGGTGGGTTTTTTTTTTTTATGGGCTTCATGAAATTCTTCTTAAAATTTTGCATAATAGAAATAGCATTATAACATCTGAGATCTGAATTTCTGGTTTGAAGTGAACTCAAAAACTTACATTTATACAAAATATCTACACTGCTGGCCTTTTTCTGACTGTTCTTTGGTGTCAGCCTTTTAAATCTTAGTTTTACTTGATTAGATGGTTGATATAATAGATCAGTAGCAAGTGTAATGTTGCATACACATTATTATTGCGCTTCTCTTTGTACATGAATTTGGCTGTGCTGAAAAGAGAAATGGCAAGGAAAGTATTAATTTCACAATGAGACTGGGCTGAAAAGAGAATGCAATGTAGTAGCATGTCTTTAAAATGTATGACTTAGGATGAAAATTTTAATAGAAAAAAATATTTTAAAACATAGAGACAATCACATAGTGAAGGAATGCTGTGCAACAGAAAGACTAAATTTACCAGATGAGATGAGCTTTTTAGGGTCTGGAAATGCTCTGTGGAACTGATTCTTGGGAATTTCACAGATTAAAACACTAAGCAGAAGGCTTTCAAGATCTGTACGTGCCACTGCCTGACAACCTCAGAGCTCCCAGTTTCTCAGTGCAGGAAATGCATTTCACAGATAGACTGCTTTTCAGCTCTAAATTTGCTTCATATTCTGGATTTTTTTCATGCTATGTTACAATCAAACATTTATTTGGGGACAAAAGACTACATACATCTGTATTTGCAGAGGTGGACAAGACTCAGATGCAGTAGATTTGGTCTTAGCCTGTTGCCATCTGTATCTTCTGAAACTGGCTTCAACATTGCCTACATGTAGAGACAGAACTTTTGTGAGGTTTCACTGACATGCTGAAACCACTGTTGCCTACAGCCAGAGGTATGTAGCTTAGGTGACAAAGAGTCTCTCATATTAGACTGTTTCCTCCAGACAAGAAAAATCTAAAAAAGCTAGTGTTATCAACAGCATAGCAGCTCACTCTCTGGTCTATCTAAGGCCAGAGCAGTGTTCATACCTGCTAACCAGACTGATTTTGGAAGCTCTTAGTCCCTACTTCTAGAATAAACCCATCAGATTGACCTAGGGTTCTGAACTGGTGTTTCAGCAGCTCTCAGCTCAGCTTTGCTACTCAGCACATGGATCCTAGGGTGCTATTACGGAGATTTCCGTAGAGACATTTCCAGGAGATTTGCCAGGAACAGGCTCAAAGTTGTGTGTCCTGTAAGTCTATATCTAAATAACCTTTAAGGTGAGTCTAGCGATATTTTGTATAACTAAGAATAACAATGTAGTGAGGACAGAGCGCAGATTCTTCTTCATCCACACTTACGGAACTGCAATTTAAGCTGTTATTCAGGTGGTATATGTTACCAATGAGAATATTAGCTCCTCTTTCCTATGTGCTATATATTTTAGAGATTTTTAAATTCTGAATATGATTAAGATTTACTATCTTTATCTCTGAGATATCCTTACTGTCAAGTATATTACATTTCTATTTTATTCTTTCTAAAATTAGATAGAATTCTCAACTATCCTAATTACTGTTTTGCAAGAATGCGTAGAAAAAGGCACATCATCTGTCCATTCATCGTAATTATCCTGGTGATAAAACAGATAATAACTAATTTGTCTGCAAAGAAGATGTGTTGTGAATACGGCTTTAGTTTGTAGCACATGAAATTGTAAGAACACCTACTGCATGAACAACTTGCTGAAATCAGCAGAGAAATACTGACATTTATGAGCTGCCTGAAGGCAGTTCCAAATCCGCAAAACAATGGGTATTTCAATGCTCTTGAAATTCCCAGTAGGTGTTTAGGTGTAAGTTACTTTAACTGCATTTGCACTTATTTTAAGAGATTTACCTACCAGATCCACTGCCTACATAGAGGCCTCACAATTGCCTGCATAAACACCAGACTGATGGAAAAAAAAGTGTCTGCAGATGGAGTCACAGGGTGTCAAGTCACTGGTGCCACAGTAACAATGTACTAAGCCAGGTTTACTCTGGCGGCTAAGTTCCTCCATGCTCTGGAAGGATACTTCTTACGGACCACCACAGGCCTGTCCTGCCATATTTTCTGGTCAAATGGATGCTACGGGTGATCTTGTGAATTTACTCCAATGGACAATGTTGTTGATGTCTTCTGAGAGGCTGTTGTCTTTCCCTTTTATCTCATCTGCTTGTATGACATAGTTGATATAGTCCTAGGCAGCATGTTTTGAAAACTGACTGAGATTTTTCTGATCATTTTTTGAACTCTAAAACCCAAATGCCCGCTTTTGCTTTATCTTGCTTCCCGAATACCAATAAAGTAACAGCCTCATGACTCCATGCAATGCTTGCAGTGCTAAAAGATTTTCAGACTTAATACAACCATGGCTTAGCATGGGTGAAGTTTCTGACTTTGTTAGGATAATTCAATGACAGAAACTATGTGGGTGCTCTTTTTGTTTCAAATACCCTTGTTGCATAACTTTTTCTTCCTTTGACTTTTTTTCCCTTGGTTTCTTTTTATAAAACTGGTGTTTAAAGACTTTTTAAGATACTAACTAACTTCTTTAACTTTTTAATAACTCTGTGAAGTGCCTATGAATACTTCTTTTTTTTTTTAATGTAGTTGCTGACAGCACAGCTGAACCATTGTAGCTGCAAATGAAGGGGTTCTTATACAAGTAAAAATGGAGTGAGACGCAAACCTGTGTTTAAGTCTAAAAAAACACAGCTTTTTATTTGATTAGGTGTAAGCCAGATGCGTTGAAATATTTAAGTGAAGAGAATATATTATTACTTGAATAGCAAGTTAAACCCCACTGGGTTATTCATTAATATAAGAAAAGTAATAAGAGTTTCAACCTAAATGTTTAACATTTCAGATTTCCTCAGAACTACACTTACTTGTGAATCAGAGGTTATACTTTCAAAGGAAGTTTAATTTCCACAAACTTTATGAGCACCAGAAAAAGTGGGGAGTTGAGGTCATATACCTACCTACTCTAGATACGAGGCAGATTTCAGAATACAATGAGGTAGATGAGGACTTTTCTCACACTCATCTCTCTCTCTCTGTCAGTGTGGCATACATGGTAATGCTTTAATCCATCATGCCATCTCCTTCACTAAAACTGTAAGTCAATACTGAACTCTCCACCCACTGTTTTCTTGTGCTATCTTTAGATGTGCACAGAAACAGCAATTAAAGAGACTGGATTGGCTCAGGATCCCTGTGAAGAAAGGCTGAGAACAAGGGAGGAAGTTCCCCGGGAATAGACGCCGATCGTTGATAACTATGAATAGCTGGATTTAATCAGAATTTATAAGAGCTTCTCAGCAGGACTGTGGTACGGAGAATTTTTTTTTTTTTTTTAAGAAGGATCTGCTTGCGGTTTCACATTTACTTTTCTCTTTCAGAAATACTGATAGCTAGTGTCTTCCAATCAAGGAAAAGTCAATTGGAAAAATATGTTGGAAAAAGTTTTAAGATGTTCTTGAACTATTCAAATAGCAACAAAAAGAGGGAAGAAGAGTTAAAATATGTTCAGATTTCAAAATGTATTTATTTTCTTAATGGAACCATTATGTGATGAAATGGTCTGCGAGTGGTGGTCTGTGAGGACATTAGAGAAAGGATAGGTGTAGCTAACAGCTGTAGTAAAGAGAGGGAAAGATTTTTTATTTAACATTACACCACTTTCTAAGTTCAGAGATTTTTCTTGATGAACTGTAACAGAAATCTTCTCACAATGACATATAAATAAACCTTAAAAGCAATTTTTAAAAAAATCTTGTTTTCAGGAAAACTGAAGCTAAAACCACGTCTTTTTTTCCATACATTTGCTGATTTACTGTACTTCTACATTAGTTCCATGCACTTGCAAACTCTTGAACTCGCAAACCTAAAAAATGTGTTTATTATTTTAACTTCAGAAATCACTTGGATAGGTGTGGATGTTTTCTGACAAAAGGATGAGAAATCATACATTTCCAAGAGTAACTTGACCTTGATCAATCTGCTGAATAAGTAGACTCTCTTATTCTTTTGGAATTTAAAAGCAAAATTTAAAGAGGAATTTCAATTTAAACACACAAGAGGGTACATATATGTCAGCATTTCTATGTATATGAATGTTATTTATGGTCCTAATTAGATTATGGAAACATAAATGTGTTTTTACACATATGCTCATTCACACACATATGTAAAAAAGTAGGAAGAAATTGAGCAGACAAAATTTCCAACGTAAAACTTTTTATGTCTCTACATCAGGAAGCAACTTAATCTGGCTACATAACTATAGACAGAAACACTGAGGAAGTCTAAGTAGGATTTCAGATATTCTAAAAGTCTGTTCTCATGCTTCGCTAGTTTTTATTCTTACACCTGGAATAAAATGTGGAATATCTTTTCTAATACGTCGTTAATTTCTTTGTCATTTCTTCAGGTATGACATTTGCATATGTGTTTGGTTCATCCACTTAGAGAAGAGGATATTTATAAAGTGATTTAGGAAAGCAGTATCCCATTTTAAAATCTCTTTTCCACCAGGCAACAGGCATTAATAATTCACAAAATCTTCTAGGCTAACACCCCTGCACTCAAATTAAACCCTCTATCAGAAATGTATGAATAGCTCAAATATGCATTAAAAATCTCAGATTAATTGGCAAGCAGAAATGAGGTCATACACAGTAAAAAAGTTTGCCCCTCACTGATTCTGAGTAGCCACAAGCCTCCATTGCAGTCTCTGAATGCCTCAGGTGCAGAAATAAGGCTCTACTGTGCTGCACATCTTTAATTCTGGTCACATACTTTACAGCAGCAAAAGTGACTACTTATTATTGGTTTAAATTTAAATTTAATAAACAATGGTCCCTGTCAGGTTTGTCACTCCTTTCTGAAAGATCAAGAGGTATAACAAGAAGCAATACTAAGGGAAGATTAAAAGAGACTCAAGCAATGGAGAGAATTTAAAAGACCAAAAGCTAAACAAAATCAGATAGCCGGATAAAAAGATAACCAGTAAAGAGACATTAGAACTATGACAACAAATACATAGGCAGCAGCATAGGCAAGGATTAAATGAAAATGAAGGTGAATGAGTCTCAGAAGAGCAAAGCACAGTGATGGGGGAAGTAGAAGAACAAAGAAAATATCAGCAAAGAGGAAGAAAGAAGGATCAAAGGAAATAAAATTAGATATTCAAGACATAAAAGAGAGAAGCTATAGATCAAGCCTAATATTGCAGTATACAGGTAAATCATCAAACAAACACCTTCCCAAATTTTGAAATTATACTGGAGGAAAAAAAACCCTAAAAAATCTATCTTCCTGGAAGATTTAGCAGAAGTCAGTATTAACACAACAGAAATTATTCAAAGTAGTGTGCTTCCAAAGTCAGGTCTCCACTATTTGATAATATAAAAATATGTATCACTGTAAGGCATACTAAACTAAAGAACTGAGAGACAACTCCACTCGGTATGGTATCAGTAAGATCTACTACTGAAACAGAAGGCTTAGAAAGGACAGAAGGAAGGACATGGTCACAAAAGCATTTTATATTTGTGCATAGCAAATCTGGGGAGTTCTGCACAGTGTAAGCACTCTCCAAACAGCAGTCACTTTAAAGGTAAAATAACAATGTCAGTGTGTGTAAAGAAGCAAATTCTTGTTAACGTATAACAACAGAGAACAGTTCCACTCTCTTCCTGCTCCATTGAAAACAAACTGAGAACAGCCCGAGGGAAAATTACTTCTTAACTAAATTCTGTTATATTTCCCATAGAAGGGGAAAGAGTGTTTTGCAAAAAAGAAATGAGAACAATTCCTGACATAAACAAAGTACAACAGAGAAAAGAAAAACAGTTTCTCTACAGATACTAATGAAAGAAGGTTTGTAGGTTTTTTTGTTGTTGTTATTGGACTTTTTTTTCCTAAAGTTTGGCAGCTTTACATATGGAAGAGGTTAAATAATGAAAACACTTTTTTTTTTCCCTGAGCATTTGGATATATTTTAAGTTAATATTTATAGTACATGATCAAAAAATACAAGAGGAGAAACTTCTCAGGGGGTTCACCCTTTATTTTTCTGTTTTATCAGGTATTTATTCTAAGTGTTAGTCATTAGAAGATATCTTTCCCTCAATGATCCTATTATGAGAATTATAAGATCATGTTGCTTATGCAGTTTGGTAGAGGAACATTCTGCTACTCTTTAGGTGTCCATGAAAATTGTTTTGGATTACTAGTTACTGCTAAGATTGCCTAGAATTAATCAGAATATACGTTTTGAGAAGAATAGCACAGCTTGCTTTTCATCTGTCACTCTGAACTATGTACTCTTAACATCAGAGATGATCTAGAGTTAAAGAATGTATTTAAGAGAATCCAATCATAGGCAATACAATTAAAGTAGCTATAGATACATTGTACAAAAAGAGAAAAATAAATAAATCCCTTTTTTTTTTTTTCTACCTATGATTTAAATAAGATACATGAGAGCATCCTTCACAAAATCAGTCCTAAGGCTGGAAGGGTCTTTAGAAAGTCTTCAACTCCGTCTCCCATTACAAGGTCATATCCCGTACTCGACTCTTCTGTACCCTTTCAAACTCCTGTTTGTCAAGCTTGCGAGTAAGGATCTCCAAAGAAGTTGTTACAAACACCTCAGCTATGCATGCAGTTCCAGTGAGTTCCTCGCTAACTTCTATTCAGCCAAAGATTACACTTGGAATCATAGAATGGTTAGTGTTGGAAGGGACCTTCAAAGGTCATCTAGTCCAACCCCCCTGCAAGGAGCAGGGACATCCCCGTCTAGATCAGGTTGCTCAGAGCCCCATCCAGCCTGGCCTAGAATGTTTCCAGGGATGGGGCATCCACCACCTCTCTGGGCAACCTGTTCCAGTGATCTACAACTCTCATTGTGAAAAATTTTTTCCTAATATCTAATCTAAATCTATCCCCCTCTATTTTAAAACCATTACCCCTCGTCCTATCACAA
>JAAGAY010136131.1:0-24262 GCA_011801015.1 Ardeotis arabs | reverse complement strand
TCCAAATCTGAAACGCAGTTCTTGCCGGCCGCGCGCTTTTAATACAATTTTCCCCCCAGCCATTGGCCAATTAGTGGAGAACCCTTATATTCTTCTATCTAAACTACGGGGAAGGTTCAGCCAGAAGGTAAATTTGCTTTGATCTACATTACACCTAATTGAGTCGCCACCAATGTCTCTATCCCAACATCAAGAAATGTGAAAATGTTAGATTATTTCGCTGGGGATTAAACCTAATTTTCGCGTGTTCTGCATTAACCTATTAGGCCGGCTCATCTGCATTGCTAATGCGGCTCAGGCAGCTGTCACCGCTAAAGAAAAACATGATCGTGCAATCCTTGAATGAATGATTCCGGCTCTGATTAGCGGTGGCGAAGTTAGCTGAGCCCCGGCGATAAGGCAGGAAAATTCCCAGGTTGCCAATAGCTTTGAAAATTATCAGGCTGCGGGCAAAAATGTGCCTGGCGGCTCGCGGGCCTCCCTCCGAAGGCGACGTTATTTAGGGCCGTCTTTTTCGGCTGCTTGCATAAACGCCTCTGCTCCTTCCGAGGGGTGATGCCAGGGGTGCGTATTAAAATGCTAACGGCAGCCAACCTGAGCGCAGCCCGGCGCGGGGGCCGGAGGTGTTTTTTCCCCTGCCCGCCTGCCTTGGCGTTGGGCTTTAAATGCCGTTTCCAGAGGGGAGCGGCGGCGGGGATGCCAGCTCCGCTCCAGCTGCCGGAGAAGGGGCTTGGGGGAGCCGCCGGCGCCCAGCCCGCGCCGCCTCCGCGCCTCTACCGGCCCCGCTCTTTGTTCGTGGGACGGCGGGCACCGCTGTCATCCCAAGCCGCTCCTTATTTCTTTCTATCTATCAGATTTAAATAGTGGGGAAAAAAAAAAGGGGAAAAAAAAAAAGCAACAATGACACATCCCCTCGAGATGGGAAAAATTTAGGAATGAGCTAGCCTCCTAGCAATAGAGGCAGGAGCCAATTTAATCCGATTAGCGCCCGCCAACAATAGATGCTCCTCACCCATTGTGGACAGAGGCTTTCACTTTATTTGTTTCTATTAGCCGAGAATCCGAGATATCGGAAAAGTGGAATTTCGTCCCGTCGCATCGCTCGGGTGATCGACAGAAAAAAAAAACAAATTGAGGAAAACAGCCTAGTGTGTCAATATTTATCTTTGGGCCCTGATTGTCTGCGAGAGGACTTGTTGAGTGCGCGGAGGTTGCAGCCAGGGTTTGTCTGCGCGCTCCGGGCTCTGCCCGTGGAGCGGCTCTCGGGGCAGCCCCTCACCGTGGGACGGTGCTGAGGGAGCGGCGGAGGCTGAATGGAGGCGGTTTGGTGGGAAGAGACTTGCCGTTGTCGACCAGACTGCAGCGCTCGATAGGAAATGTGAAAGGGCTTTAAACTGGTACCCGTATTTGTATAAATGTGCCATTTCTGCGCGAATATGCTTCCTGCAGGCGCAGGTGGAGGCTCGTTCCCGTCCCATTTGATGGCAACAAACCCATTTTGAAATACTTTTGGCTGCGTTCTCTCCTTCCCGGATTGAAGCCCATTGTGGCGTTGATACTGTTTACATACCAGCGGCGTAAATCGGCAGCACTGGTGGCTCCCCTCCCTGCGTATCCGTCCGGGGCATCCCAGAGGGATGGCCTCTGCACCAAAGCCTGGGTGAAGCCAGCCCTGGCGTCGGGGCTCCCTGCTGATCCTCGAGGACCTTCCAGAAAGTGCCGCCGGCCTGCCAATGATTTCCCACCCTCAGCGGCCTTTCCAGGCCCGCGAGGTCCCTGGTCTCTGGGCGGCGTGGCGCACGAATCAGGTCGTTGTAGCTCGGATGTTCCCCCAAGGCGGCTCTGAAATGCTTCACGCAGATCTGCTCCGGGCTGGCAGGGGAGTTATTTTTTTTATTAATTGACTACGCTTGCAGCATCGTCAAAGTGGGAAACCCAGTTGGTTTGACCAGACCCGAGTTACAGCAACGCTGTTTTTAAAAAGGATGAGATTGTTGTTAGATACAGTTAAAAGCGTTACAAAACCTCATTGTTCTGGCAGTCAACCGGCCAGAAACCTCCTTCAGGTGTCCTGTTTTGCCATTGTCCCCTGGGACCCATCACTGCTCTCTCTCAAAGCCCGTTCTGGCAGCTGCCTTCGCAGGCGGGCTGCCCCCCCTGCCCTTCCAGGTCCCAGCTGCATTTCGGGGTCCCCATGGCGGGGGTTCCCCAAGGGTCAGCAGCGCTGGCGTTACGACACAGCCCCGGGCCGGGCCGGAGCGATAGGAACTGCAGCAGGAGCAGCACGGCGTAACGAGGTATTTAATATAACCACAGTTTGCAGTTTGGGAGACGTGTGTTCTAACAGCCCAGCTTCCTTAAGCAGCTGCGGACTGGAATTTCCTCCCTCTGGCCCAGACCCTTCAAGGCGGTTGCGGATTCTGCGGTGGAGACTGGGTTTCCCTGCAGGGGCTGGGGGCAGCTGGGGCAGCACCCTTCCCTCCTCCTGGGATGGACGCTGCCCTCTGAGCAGCAGCCTTGCGTGGGGAAAAGGATAAGGGGGAATTATTCCCCACAGCTACCCCAGAAAAATGCTGCGGAGGTAGGTACTCCTGTCCTAAAATGGGATTTATTTTTCCTTCCCTGCCCCGTTGCGGCGGTGGGCTCCAGGTGTCGACCGAGCCAGCCCAGGAAAAGCTGCAGTTATTCCAGTGTGCACACCCATGTGCAGAATATTCTGGAGCCGGTATTCCGCTTTAAATTCGTGCCCTGTCTTACTCCAGAATATTTTCCCCATGTAGAGGAGCACTTAGCTGGGGTCTCTCCGGCTCCCGCGCTGGCGATAAGATGGATTGGCTGATCTAATGGGTCTTTTCAATCTCTGATTTTGAAAGCTAAGATTGGGAAATTAATTTCAGAAAGGTCAAAACAGAGCAAGGCTATCCCGCTGCTGTGTGATGGATCCTATTTTTTTTTAAATCTGTCTATTGAAGAAAAGGTTAGTTATTCAGCATCCTGCAAAAAAAAGAAATAAATAAACCGAGCAGAGGGAATACAAAAAGTGTATAGATCTGCTGACCCATTCGCAATCTTCAGTTAATGAAAATGCCGGGGAGCAGGAGCGGTAAGAGCCTGCCGAGCCGGGAGGCGCTGACCCCGCGGCTGCCGGCAGCTGAGCGCTGCCAGCCGCGCACCCCCCCGTCACCGCGCACGTGCCCGCGGGGCTGCCCAAGGGGCTTAGGAGCGCCGGTGCTGCGGTGGCCGACGCGTGGGAGGTCTGCGTCCGCCGCTGGTGGGGTCGCTGGGGGTTTGACGGGCGGCTGGCAGAAGCCCTGAGTGAATCCCAGCGGCGTCAACTGAAATCCCAGCTTGAGACGAAGGGGCGCTGGAAACGGTCCGGGGCGTCCTGCAAGGCATGGGGAGGCTTTGGTTGTGTTTTTCAGTGGGAAAAGAAAAAGGAAAAGGGGGGGAAAATGAAAAACAAAGCCTTTGCATAGATGTTTCCCTGCTTTTTATTTGCTTTCTTCCAATGTACAAGCCAAAGAGTAAAATTAAAATTAAATTGCTTCGTTTTTTTTTTAAACCAGGAAATCATGGGGAGAGAAAATGGGCCACTTGGGAGGGTAATCACTTCTTAATTAAAAAGGAAATAGATTTTATTTTATTTGTTTGCCTCTGTTTTTTGCCTCTCCACCTGGTACATCAGTGAACTGCTGAGCTGGCCCTTCCTCCATCCGCCTCTCTTCTCACGGGTGAGTGTGTGATGGTGCAGTTTTGGAAGCAGGGTGAAATTAAATCGTTTTCGGAAGCTCTGATTAAACCCTTGTCCTCTCCAAACTGCACTTTGTCCGTTATTAAGGACTGAACGTGCTGTAAGGACCGACCTGGCTTTCCTCCGCGCAGCTGGTTGCTCTGGAGACAGGCACCTGTCATGAGCACCTAGCCACAGCAGTGCTCGTTAACACACTCGTCAGGTTTGTTTAATTGCCCCTCAAACCCATATGGGCCAACCTCACGCTGCAGTTCACTCTGTACGGCCGAGCGTGAAACCCGGAGCGATCGGGAGCGGTACCCGTAGGGCTGTACGTCCCACATCCGTCGTTGAAGCTCTCCATCTCCCGCTCCTGTGTTTTCCCGTTGCTTTCTGCAATTAGTCATACAAAACATGGGGAAAATAAACAAATATCTCCAGTTGAGGATTATGTTAACAAGTTCAGTAATAAATGACAATTAATAGTCAATATATACAAATGACTTAATTCCTTTACCGCACCAGGCAGCACTGGAGATAAAGTATAACTTGGGAAATGGGTTACATATTTCATTCTGAACAGGAGATGTGAAGAAAAATGTCAGAGCAAGCAAACACATCTGGCTCATTAACGTGATTATCTTTTCCCAGTAAAGAATCTCAAGCAGATTGGAACGGACACCAGAGCATCCCCGTAAATCAGACTCGGCTCCCCGCAGCCGGTGCTGGGGAAGCTGCCAGGCGTCAGTTAACCTGTCCTTCGCAACGTTTCTCTGGCTGCTAATTCCAGAAACGTTGGAGCGATTCGTGTGTACATCCCGCTTCCCAAACCTGGTACTGGAGTTAGGCACGGATTCATCTTTTGGCGTCCCATGAAAAAGTGGGAACGTAGGTCTCTGTAAGTAGAAAAATAGATGTTTTACTGACTTGTGATGAACGTTGGCTTGACTGGAGCAATCATCCAGTGGGGAAAAATGAGGGCACATCCGTGCTTTATGTGGGGCGTAACGCGGGGGCGTTTGACTTCCGCGGGGAGCATGCCGTCGGCTGCCCTGAACACGCGTCAGAGGGCTGTGCGCGAGGTCGGGCTGGGGTTTTGCTGTCAGGCTTCCGTGGGGCATGTGCGGGGTCCCTGGCAGAGAGAAGGTGCGGGGTCCCTGGCAGAGAGAAGGCGCTGAAGAGCCACCGGCTCCCCACGCGTCTCCCTGTCCCGCAGGGACGCACCACGCAGCGGCTTTCCCGCGGGACATCTCGGCCCCAGGCGCTGAGGCGACGTGTTTGGCACGTAGCACAGATGTTTATTTTGGTCATGAGCGATAAAAAAGAAATTTGGCTCCATGCCGTGGCTTGGGGCAGCATCTCGCTGAGTTAGTCTGAAACCAGACGTGGCCTTCAAAATTTACTTTTAAAAGTTGACCGCTAAAATTGGCGCCCAGAGACACGTGATGATTCCCAAAGGGAACAGTGCCGCCTGCGGGATCTGGCTCCGGCGAAGCATCCGCGGGAGCTGGGAGCTGCCGGACCGAAGGGGACGACTGCGCGGAGGGAAGCGGCTGGCCGCTGGACTCACTGGGGATGCTGGTCTGAGCCCGCCGCAACGGCCGTAATGGCAGGGGTGACGGGACGGGGCACCCCTGGGCACCCTCGCTGAATTACAGCACAGCCCGCTCGCACGGTCTCCGCGAGCCTGGGCTGCTTGGGAAATCCCTGGGTGTCTGCAGGTAGAACTGCACGTGAAAAAGAATGATACGGTTATCCCTTTGAGTACCTACCTTTAAATTATCTTCCGTTTGAGAGTTTTCAAGCAAAAACGTTAACTGAAGCCTGACTGGGAGGAGGTGCTGGAGGCTGGACGCTTTCTCCACGCAAATCAGCGATGTTGACTCCTCACCAGCGCACAAGTGGGACTTGTTCCTCCCTGGCTGCGGGGACGGGGCCAGGGCTGCCGCAAATCGGAATTTTTCCAGCATTTTCTGTCCCTGTAAGTTGTTTTTTTTTAAAAAGCCCTTGTGTGATACAGCAGCTGAGCAGAGTTGTCCTAGCTTGGGATTTGTTCCTCCGGCTCCCAGCGGAGTTTTCCCAAGTCCTCGTTTTTTCCCTGCGTTAAGGTGCGCCCTTACCTGCGAGGGCTCTGAGCACTTGATATTTCAGCTTGGAGTCACACAGGCATTTCGAGTTTCGTATCCCTCTGGGTTTTTTTGGATGTGTCCTAGGCTTTTGTGAATACAATCACTCCTTAAACATAGCATTTATAGAATAATTTCAGTTTTTAATTATTTTTATATAGTAATTTCACATTAAATAAGCACTCATAGCAAATCTGCGCGGGGAAGCGTAGCGATCCTCGGCCCAGGATCCCAGCATCGGCACGGGCGTGCGACACAGGGCTCCCTAAGCCCGGGTGGATCCCGGGAACGCCGGGGGGAATTGCTCTAAACCCCCTTTAAACAGGGAGCGGGGGGAGAGGGGAGCGTTTATTAACATCTAATCCTGTTAAGGTTTTCTCCGCCATATGTCTGCGCAGCGGAACATGTGAAATGTGTACTAATTACTGCTGCCTGTGTCACGCGTGTATATTTTATATGCAGTCCCTGACCTTTTTGTTAATAACTTCACATTATATTCATTGACCTGAAACAAATTGAATTCCGTGGCACTCACTCAAGAATTGAATTACATAGTCTTCTTAATTGGTCTCTTATTTAAATGTGGAAAAGTAACAGTTTACCACCTGTAATTTTTTTTTTTTTTTCCCCTAAGAAATTCCTGCGGGGAGCGTGCGCACGCGCCGGGGTTGTGTCCGGTGGGGGAATTATCCACCCTGCGCGCGCCATGGAGCAGGAAACCTCCCTGAAAGTTCTGTCCCTCCAAAGCGAACCGCTGTAGAAGTTTGTGAAAGCACCCGCATGGTCTCCGCTCCATGGTGGGGCGGGCTGGGCGAGCGTCTCCGCTCGGTGCCCATGTGGTGAGCACCCTTGCCCGCCATGGAGGAGACGGGACCGGCCAAATTTCTGCTTTGCTTTTACGCTTCCAGCGCCGAGTTAATTGCCAAAGCGGCGAAGAGGAGACTTACTCTGTACTTACTATATTTAACTTAAAAATGCAAATGTTATTAGCGCCCCGATGGCTGATAAGAGCGGCTGGGCGCCGGGCTTTAACCTCCATTAGCAGGGATTAGGGGGCCGTTTCCACGCCGGCGTTTCCTGAGTGTCACTGTGACAGCACTTGCCGCACAAATGCCTGGCTGTCACACGGAGGTTTATCGCCAGGTTTTTTCCTGCGAATGCAGACTAATAAGCCCAGAAATTACAATTGCCTCCCTGCCGAATCTGTGATAGGCGGAAATAATGATATCAGTGCCCCGCTAATCTCCTTGCCTCCGCGCTTGGCACCGTCCTATTGAGTCACCTGTCACACGCCGCTTTGATGAGGCGAATCCAATCTCTCGGCGGTAATGACAATGGAGCCATTTTAATGTTTGGAAATGATTAGGGGAAGGTTTCTCTTTGCTCCGTCTTGGCAAGCAAACCGGGTCAGCGCTCGGGCTGCGCCTCCCGCCGCCGCCAGCGGCTCGGAAGGAGCTGGGCTGTGTGAAGTGAACATGCCAAGCTATTCGAAAGGCCACGCTGAAGGCAGCTTCGCGGGGGGAGACGCTCTTTATTTCCTTTTGCACAGCAAAGCACGAGAAGGTGCTTGATGCACGCGAGCCCCTCGCCCGCCTGCGTGGTCTCCGGCCGCGGCGCACTGGGCTGTCCGTGAGGGACCCCCTCGTCTCGCAGGGCAGAGCCCGGCGCGTGCTGGCGATGCTTGGCCGTGCCCGTGGGCAGCTGGCTTGGCACCGGCGGTACCGGAGGGCAGGGCAGGGCCAGCTCCTGAATTCGCCTTCGGAAAACAGCCAAGGCCTTGACGAGGGCTTCTGCTGTGTCGCTGGGCTGGAGATGAGCTGATTTTGCCGGGAGTCCCACGAGGCGCGGGGTGTCACGCGCATGGTCCCTACCTGTATGGTGACTGCAATTCACGTTGTGGCAGAGAAACTGACTTTCTTCCCTTCCCAAGTTTCCGTGTCTCTGGTGCCAGCGGTCTCTGAAACCAGATCTCATCCTGGTCTTTAAATTTGAGCTGGAACCCTTTATTTGTTTATTTTAATGGAAAATGAAATAACTACAGTTACACAGGCTGTTGGAGGTGCCGAATTCACGGAGGAGAGCATCTCCAGACTAAATGAGGGCTCCAAGTCATCTCGGAGAAGCACAGGCTCTGTCGGAGCCACGGCTGGAATTCCGTTGGGTGGGTGAAATCTGAGAGGTCTCCATGCTGTCGGGTGGCCTCCAGGACGGTGGGTCCCTGGCGCCTCTCTGGCGACGTCCTACGGGATGGGGCTTCTCGTGCGGTCTCCATCGCCGCCGCTCCACGCGCGGCTTCCCGGCTCCCGGCCCATCCTCCAGTGTCGCGGTGCGGTAACCCACTGGCGCCCGCTGCCAGGCTATTAGTATTTATTAATGTGACATTAATTTTCCGGAATCTTGACCAACTCTTTGATAAAGGAGGGATAAAGAAGAAGAATTTCAGATGTCAAGCTTTTATTAGCGCGAGTGTTCAAGGCCGTCTCGGGATGGATATTACAGGCTGCTTCCGCGCTGCTCTTCAGTTTATGAAAAGCAATTGTTTAGCTGTATAGAGAGTACGCAGCAGAATCGAATTGACCTGCGCGATAGGAAAGTAGCGCTGAGCCCATTTAACCAAGGGTCCTTTGAAAGAAATCTTTTTTATTATAGACGAGTGCTGAAATTATTTCAAGGAAGTGATTATCTCTCTAATAATTTTAAATGCATGAGTGACTTCCACATGGAAAATTAAGGCAGCCCAAGGCAGCGGAGCTGGAGACGGGCTCCACACGCGGCACGCAGCGCGGTGGCACGACTGCTCGGGGCTGTTCCCCCAGTATTCGTTTTTAGGGATGCTCCTGGTGGGAGCCCTGCCCCGTGCTGTCAGCCTGGTGCGGATGGGCTTGGTGGGGGTGGACGTGTGGAGGGGATGGACACGTGGACAGGATGGAGTTGGTGGGGATGGATGCATGGAGGAGATGGATGCGTGGACGGAATGGAGCTGGTGGGGATGGAGTTGATGGGGATGAATGTGTGGAGGGGACAGACGCAAGGACAGGATGGACGTGTGGAGGGGATGGACACGTGGACAGGATGGAGCTGGTGGGGATGGAGTTGATGGGGATGGATGCATGGAGGGGACAGACGCAAGGACAGGATGGACGTGTGGAGGGGATGGACACGTGGACAGCATGGACGCGCGGAAGGGATGGATGCACGGACAGCCTGGATCCATGGCTGGCATGGATATGGGAGTTCTCTGGTTTTGGTTACGTCCTTGCGACCCAGCTCGGGGCTGACTTGGCCCCACACATCTGGGCAGCCCCGGGCTGCACAAGGTCCATGCGTGCCCGCGTCGCCGGGGCCCCCCCACGCACCCCCACATCTCCCTTAATTAAGGCAGCCAATCTAATTAGGGCGGCGCCCCGCCGCAGCCGCCCCGTGGGGACGCATCAAAGCCCGCGTGGGGCGCGCGTGGGGGCGGCGCGCGGGCAGCGCAATTACCCAAGTTAAGAAAACATCCCTGTAATTAGCGAGGCAACTCTGCGCACAAGGAATGGAAATTAGTCACAGCGCAATAAATTAGCTGGCGCATACATTACGTGCCGCGAGCACCCCGGGGGCCCCCTGTTTGCCAGGCTTTGGTTTGCAGCCCCATGCCTCTCAATAAAGCATTCATCCCCAGGTGATTGTGTTCCAGCAAGAGGAGTTTTTAACTGAATTACAAATTTTCTTTTCTAATTCTTTTGTAGGCGGAATTGGGATCTCTCTCACTTTTTTTCTCTCCTTTTTTTTTTTTTTTTCGGAAGGTCCGGGGAGCAAAGCCGCTTCCCTCCCCCTTCAGCTAATAATTAATTTTCAGCTTTTCAGGGCGCTTCAAGACCCTGCATTGTTTGCTTTAATTAGGAGCAGTAGTTAAGGAACTATTTCAAAATCCCTCCCCAATTTTGAACTATTTTAGCGGTCGTTTCTTTATTGGGGGAAGAAAAGGGGGGGCAAAGCAGGAAATTGGACTGTAGCAGCACAGAGCATTTGCATCAAAATAATACAGCCGGCAACAGAAAATCACAATCGCATCACTCAGAAGGAAGGAACGGAATACAAATTAAAGGAATAATGTAAATTTTTTGCCATTAAGCTTCAATGACCATTTGAAATGGTGCAAGGCACAAAGGTTTTGATGAGCATCATCCAGTTTGATTATTCATACTTGTGCTTCTGCTTGAATTAAAGTAGGAGTGCGAGAGCCTGTTAAAGCAAAATATTTGAATTGGTGGTGAACTCTCACCTTTACTTGCATCCATTTACTTTTCAAATGAATACCAGATAAGTTAGTGCATTTTATAATCGGCCTGTTTGCCAGTGAGTGCTGTCATTACATACCAATTTCTTTTAGAAGTGCTTCCTAAGAAACATTAAATACTTACAAATAAGGATCTGTCCATCACCGCCGCAATCCCATTTGCGCGGCGCTCGGCGGCTCCGGCGGGTTGCGTGCCCTCCCTTTGATGGCCGCGCGCGCCGTGTCTCGGGCCCCGCGCGCGGCCGCCGCCGGTGTTAAACTCCCCGCCGGGCTCCCACACAAACACCCGGCCAGTTTGCAAACATCCTGCCCGGCCAACGCGTGCCCGTGCTTTGCCGCTTGTGGGGACTCGCTTTCAATCTAAATAGTGGTTTTTTTAAAAAAAATTTTATTTTTTTTTTTTTAGGTAGCATCACCAGCTCCTCTGAAGAACAGAGCTGCCTGCGGAGCGCACGTTGGAGGAGCCTGGTTCCGAAGGGAAGAGCTGCCCAAGGCTGAGGGAAGGCCCAGAGCAAAGGCTGGGCCAACTGGTCCCGCCAACGGAGGCACGTCCGGTGCGCGGGTGTCGCAGAGTCGCGCGCAGGAACATCCCTGGCGTTCGTTAGTGGGTTTCCCGTCAGCAGGTAGGAGAAGAAAGAGCGTGTTGTCACTCAGAGGTGTCGCTGCCCACGGCTGAGGGGTTATCCCCGATTCCTGACCTGCGGGGTGGCACGGCGTGGGGACGGGCTGGCGGTGCCATCGCTGTCACCCTCCAGCTTTCCTCCCGAAGCGGCCACTGCCTTTATCCTGTTCCTAGCACTCATCGTCCGGAAGCACAGGTGGTTTGCGGGGAGGAGAAGCGATGGATGTTTAACGTGGATCTCAGACGCTGCGTTGTGCGTAACGGTGGGCGCAGGAAAAGCGCGGGGCGTCAGTAAGGGGCCACGTAGGGTGGCAAGAGCCAGCCCGGAGAAGCTTCCCCGGGGGCTGATGCTGGCCGGCTCGCGGAGGCTGGCAGGTCTGCTGCTCCCCGGAACGAGAGCACGGCTGGCCAGGTGTGTGCTAACTGCGAGCTAAGACGGTAGTTGGGTTGTCAAACTGAGCTTTTTGTAAAAGAAACGTGTTTTAAATTCACTTGGGATTTCTCCTTGACGGGAAAAAATGGGCGTGTTCCAGTGGTCACATCTCACATTCCCTATGGATCCGTCCTTCAGCTCCATCGGCTCGGCGGTGCCGGCAGAGCCGGTGGCTCCAGTGAGGGCAGCGTCGGTGGCTGTGGGCAGGGCACTGGGCAGCAATCGTTTTGCTTTTCCGTGCTGGTGTAACGGGGGATGCTCTGTGCCCCTTGGTAAAGCACGGCCGCTGACGCGGGGGTCTCGGTGCCGTGGACCCCGTGTCGCCTCCTCCGTCCGCTCCTGCCCCTCTGCATGGGAGGAAGGCCGGGTTATTTAAATGATAAAGGCCAGGGAATGAATGCGTGCCGTTGTCTCTGCGGCTTTTCCCAAGGTGAGCTGGGTTAAAGCCGTGCTCTCAGGGTTAATTTTGAGCTGCTTTTCTTTAAAAAATGTTTTTCCCCTTATTGACAGGAGGGGTTGATTTATGTAATATCCACAACAACTGCCAGGTCTCTGTAGATTACAAGGTGATCCCTGTGAACGGCTCTGCTGCAGGGGGACGGGGTCTTCCCCGGCGCGGGCTCGACGCCGGCCTCCCGCCCTGTCTGTGCAGGTGGGCCGGGGGTCCCTCCCGCCCCCTCGGTAGTCTGCTTGGGTTGTCTGCCCCTTCCTCCCTCCCCAGCACCTCAGAGCCCCCCTCTCCTGCCCCACCGATGGAGCCGATTTATTCCCGTACGCTGGCGCGGGGCATCGGTGTACACCAAAGCAGAAATGGAGCTGTTTGAAAGTGTTTAAAGGGTTTGAAATGAAGCGGCGGATGATTTCGGTAATTGTTCGGGGCCCAGGCCGTCCCGTTTCCTGAAGGGCGGTGCCGTTCTGCAAAGCAAACACTGCACGTGGTCAAAATGCAGCTGCTTCTCCCCGTCCGTCCCCCCGTTAAACTTTAACTCCGCTTATCAGCTCCCGCAGGGAAGCGCTGGCTGGAGGCCGTAAAGGTGCCGGTGCCCCGCAGGAGAACGCGGGCGCGGGGAAAGCGGGGAAGTTTAAGAGCAGTGGCCCGGGTGAGGATGAAAGGAATGACATATGCTAGGGATTTACTCGGAAATCAAGGACATCTGCCGAGGTTTGCTTTGGAAAGAACGAAACGAGGGGGCCGAGTGTCGCCGCCCGCGCTCGGGGCGAGGGATGGGAGAGTGGCGCAGGGCGACGCAGCTGCGGGCGGAGTGGCGTAGAAGCAACCCACCTCACCGTGTCTGGGTGTCGGACACAGGCCCCCCGGCACGCCCCCGTACCCCTGCGCCTGCGTGACGGTGCCCGCACGCCGTGCTGCCGCGAAGGGCTGCCGCGTGACGGCGCGTGCCGGGAAGGGCTCCTCCGGCTGCGGGATGTCAAGGAGACGTCCTGGCAGGGCTGGACGTTGGGTTTTGTTCAGGGGAGGTTTGCTGTAATAGGTTGTGACGGCTCTGAAATTGGTCCTACGGAGGCCAACGATGAGGGCGAGTGGAAAATCCGCCCCTGGGCACCCGCGTGCCGGCGGTGACCAGCCGCGGCTGCAGCCACCACTATTTCGGCTCAGTGGCGCTGCCAGGACGGCATCTTGTGGTGCTGGCTGCCGGCAGGAAGGCTCTCCTCCCTCAGGAACTGGGAGAACTGGTTGAATTCTGGGTCTCGGGTTTGGTTTTCCAGGGGAGGAGGTGCAGGCCATCACGCAGCCGGCCCGTCCGTGGCCCTCCCAAAGGCCGCGCGTTGCCCGGCACAGCCGGTATTGTCCGGTCACTCATCCCAACTGGATGCCTTCTTGCAATTATTCACCCGGACGCTAAAAAGCAATAATTGCGTAGTTTTTTGTCACTCCGGTTTCCCTGGCCTACTTTGTGCGGCTGGCGTTGGCTCGTGCGATAAACGGACGAGGTTCAAAAACGTGGCTCCTCTGAACTCCCTAACCTGAGACGAAAGGGCGGGATTCTGAGAGCCGCGGATAAAATTCAATTAACTGAGATGACAGAAAATAATCTACTAAGCGAATACATCAGGCAATTGGGAGCTTTCATACCTTTCAAAAAGGAAATAACCCATTTCTTTCCTTGTTATCTAATGACACAGGAGTTATTTCTCTGGAAGCAGTTACAAATCTACCTAATGGGGCCTAAACGCAGTTGCCAGGCAATTAGGGGTTTATTGTGTGCCTAATTCTTTCATTTCCGTCCCCGGCGATTGCCGTTGCGAAAGGCGGGACTCGCGAGCTGTCGAGAGCCTGTGTTTGCACGTGGGCACACGCGTGTGCACCTGCGGCCACACGCGTGTGCTGCTGTGTCTGTCACCGCGGCCGGGGCGCAGGGAGCGGCAGAGGCCTGGCACCCACGGGCCGTTTGGTCCCCTCCTCGCCCGTTATCCCTCTCCCAAACTGCCCGCCGTGGGCTTTCCGGGGCAAGGCATCGTCTGTGGCTTTACAGCCAGGAATTATGAACGTTTCTCACCGAAACATTTTATTTTGCTGAAAAATAAGCGTTGGCCAAGCCGGACGCTTTTGGGGAGGGAGCTGGCCTGGGGCTCTGTGCGCGTGTGGCTCCTGCGGCCGGGCATCTCTTAATTACACTGCTGCTCAGTTCCCTTGTAAGTTGCTGTGGCAGTAATTAGAGGTTGCTAATTAAAAATACCAACGGGGTACAGGCTTTGGCTGAAACACGGTATTTGGCCTTTCAAGGGAGCGCCGCTACAGCTGCAAAGGGGCCGTTCCCTGCCGGAACGCTTCCAGTCGACGGGCCCGAAGGCAGGGCTGGAGAAAGGTGGGCTTTTCCGGTGGGACCACGCGTCAGTGAAGGAGCAAAGGCGGTTAGCGTGGCGCAAGCAAGGGGGGTGGGATGTGCAGCGGCCCTGGGATGGTGACGCTGCCCACGGCCGCGCACGGGCTGGATCCCACCCTGCCAGCCGCAGGGCTCCGCGCGACGGCAGGGCCGCGGCCGGAGCCCCCGTCGCCCGCGAGGAGAGCGTGACGCTGTGGTAACGGGCTCGCCTTATCGCCTGTGTCGTGGCGGAGAAGGCCCGCGAGTGAAATAACAGCCGTTACCTACTGACCGTCTTCTGCGGCTTCCTGTTCTGAAGGGTGAGAGCGCCGAATGAGGAGTTACCGTAGCTGCACGGAGGTATTTTAAAATAATATTCACTTTGAACCACTTGCGCTGTTTTTTCAGTTGCTGCCTGGTGTGCTGCTCGCACGGCTCTGGCATCCTTGCCCGTGCTGGCGGTTTTCTTTTCAGAACAGATAGAAAAGCCGGGTTCCTCAGGAAGCCCTGCTCCATCCAGCAGCTGGGGATTTGGGAACGCCAAGGACATCCCATGGCCGCTGAGCCCCCGGGGTGGGGGCACTGAATGGACGCTCCTGCGAGCCCCCGGGAAAGGAGCAGCAGGGCAGGGGCAGCCCAGCTTTTCAAAGCCACATGAGACCGGGATGCCACGTGTGAATTCACGGACTTACCCTGCCCTCCTCCCTCCCCGCTCCCGCACATATATTTTTATCTGTTAATTACGGCTGCTGCACGTACCGGGGCGTTTAAACCACGCGGAGCTGACCCCGCAAACCTTCTGCCGGTTTGCCGAGTTCAGGGCCCGTGGTATTGACAGTGATGATGGAACAGAATCCTCTCAGTCAGCAGCAGGGTCAGGCCTCCTGTGTAAATCTTTATTTAGGTGCCAGAGACGTCTCCTTTTCAATGCCACGGGCTGAAACAGCTCCTTTACAAAGTAAATGCACGGGGACTGCTAAGGCGCGGGATTATACGGCTGTCGCCCTCGCGCACCGAGTCTGCCTGCTCCAAACCCTCCAGCTGTCGTTGGAAAGGGACTGCGAATGTCCCAGGCACAGAACCCAGCCAGCCGGGAGGGTTGAAATCCAGCTCTGCCCTGGACAAGGCCCCTGGGCACCTGGGGTCCCCGCACGTCCTGCGGCCGCTTCTGGCCCGAGGGCTCTGACGCTGTGGTACCAGTCTGGAGCTCCGGGTTCTGAACTGGAATCTAGAGGGGTTTCTTTCCTGCGGGTGAGCGAGACCGTGAGCCTCGGCTGCCGGGGCGGTGGTTTTGGCGTCGCTTGGCAGAGCCAGGACCCTTTGGGCGCCTTCGGCAAGTGGAGGGGCCCGGGAGCTGGAGGTGTGCCATGGTGGGAGCAGAGTGCAGATGAGGATCCGGGGACGTCTCCTTGTCCCGGCCAAGAGCACGTGCTCCTGGTGTCCTGCGATGCCGACGGTGGGCCCAGGAACATCCCCTCATTCCAGCCAACAGCACGTGCTCCCGGCGTCCTGCGATGCCGGCGGTGGGACTGGGGACATCCCCTCATTCCAGCCAACAGCACGTGCTCCCGGCGTCCCGCAATGCCCCTGTCTCCCACTGTCTTGTCCCCCTGGACTGGGAGCACGGCGTCGGTTTGATCCATGCCATGCGGCACGGCTTTCGGAGAGCCCTTGCAATCTCCTCATCGGTTGGAACATTTAATGCGCGCAGGTAGATGAAGAGTTGCTTAATATCTTATCGTCCTTTTCACGTCTTGTTTTTCACGGAGGAGCTTGCTTTTGTGGGGGTTTTTGTTTTGTGTTCTTTTGTTGTGTCAGCCTGCTGATAAAGCGTGCCGTGGATTGCGTTGTGCTGTTAATTCTCCGTTTGGTGCGCTCGCTGCCATGACTTATTTGGCGTCTGATATATTAGTTATCCAATTTTTGTAAGCTGATTTTAAATATGTTACGACGCAAACTCTTTTTACAGCCAGTGCGGCTTTTGATTATGAATGAGTGCAGAGACACACGCAGGAGTATTATTTATATAAAATATATAAGCAGGAAGAATCTTCATAAATCACAAAATGCTATTATCCTCGGGGTTCATGACAGTCATATATTTTTTTTTTACGGAAAACCTGCATACATTAAACAGCCCCGGCATTCCAAAGGGGCGTTTCAAAACCCGTGCAATCGCTGTATTTATTCCATTTGTTCAGCAGGTAGCGGCTAATATCTGAAGGCTGGTTTACACCAGTAAATCTTAACATTACGATTGAAGCAAGAATTTACTGAGGGAGGCTCCTGTGTCTGCCCGTGGCAGTGTTATGGCTTGTGACCCAGGGAATACGGCGTTTAATCCTGGAGGGAGGGCTTTCAGAAGGCTCCGCGGGCGACCTCGTGCCTCCCTGGGAGCATCCGCGTGTGTACGGGCACGCAGGGAGCCGCCTTGGCGAGGGGCTCTGCCGAGGCCGGGCCCGGAGCGGGATGCTGGGGGAGAATGGGACGCTGTGGGGGAGCGGGATGCTGCAGGAGAGCGGGATGCTGCGGGAGGAGCGGGATGCTGGGGGAGAACGGGACGCTGTGGGGGAGCGGGATGCTGCGGGAGGGGCGGGATGCTGCGGGAAAGCAGGATGCCGGTGTAGAGCGGGATGCTGCGGGAGCACGGCCGCCCTGCGGCCACACCTCACTAGATCCGTTACAGAAAACCCTCGCTCGGGTTGCACTAATCAATAGCTGTGCCTAACAGTTTACTACAGCGTTTAATTAAACACATTTACCTTTTGAAGGAAAATCCACGGCAAGCAATTTAGACTGTGGTGTGCCGCAGCCTTTGGTGGGGTGACCAGTGCTTTTAACCACTGTCTAAAGTGCAGGCGGTGTTAATTAGCATATTTAGGATTAAGTAGATTTACCATGCAGTAATCATTCTCTAATTCAGTAAGAACTATCTCTGGTGAATAGTGGACATTAATGACAGTTGCAAGAGCTTAGATATTACATAATCACTAATTACATTCTGCACAATTAGCGGAGGCTCCTCGGTGTGAATCGCTAATGGCCGATGCGTGTCAGCAGCCCGTTCCGGCTGCACGGAAACATCAACACTGCATAATTTCCCGGCGGCGTTAGCGTGGGGAGGGAGGTTGTTAACGAGGCCGGGAGGAGCGCTGACGGACGGGGTGAGCCCAGAGGCGCCTCACCCTGCCGTGCCCTGCCGCCAGGTACACCCGCGCTTCGCGATGGACGCCGCCCGCGCCGCCGCCGTCCTGCCTGGCCGCCTGGCTCCCTTCGGGCTGGTTTGGCAAGCGCTGAGTTAGGGGGTGCCCAACCGGTTCCCGCACCCGTGCCGTGGCTCTTGGCACAGCTTGGGCTCGGCCGGCAGGCGCGGAGATGGGAGGGGAGGGAGGGCGGCGGGCACGAGAGCCTGTGCTGGGGTGGTTTTGCCACATGGTCTTTGGAAAATAAAAATGTGATCATTTCCTGCACTACTCCATTTAGCCCTTCCGTACGTTTAACCACTTTTGAAGACGATGAAAAAACACAGGAAAAGCTGAATTTTGCATTTACCCCTCCATCTTGCACGAGAAAACCGACCGCACAGGGAGGGGACCTTCCTTATGAGCTGGGGGTGACAAAGGTTTGGACAGGAGCGAGGCGGCAGGCAGGCTTCCCTTCTTTAAAGAAGTAAGTCCTTGCTCCGTTGATTTTCAGTGACGTTGGATCAGGCCCAGGTGCTTACCAGCGGAATTCCGCCTCCCCCGTTCACCGTGTGATTAAAGCCGGGAACAGTGGCGGTAAGCCGGCGGAATTGCTTTGGACAAATCCCCACTGGAGGACCGGCGTCGGGCCCCTCTACCTCTAGGTACTCGGTATTTCAAATTAAGATTGCATGCGGTTTTAAAAGGCATTGTCAGAGCAGAGGCAATTTAACAAAAGGCAATGTATCTGGCGACGACTCTTCTGCCTGCCAAGTGCTCTTCTCCGCGAGCGCATTGTGGGGACGGCAGATTACATCTTCGGAATATTTTTGTCTGTTGCTTGGTTCATTTTCATAATAATAACTTGCATCCTTCTGTATCCTTTCATGTTGAAGGGTTGCAAACTATTACACAAACAGACCCACTCCTGAGGTGCAGCCAGCTCCGAGGGGAGGGACGGCAGCGCTGGGGGAGCGGCAGCTCCGGGGGGACGCAGGGGGACGCTCGGCGCAGTGACCTCTGGCCAGGGTGCCAGGGAGCTTCTGGGGAGCCCCTGTCTGCCGTGCACCCCACCTGACACCACCAGCGGATACCTCGGCGCGAGAAACCCCAAGCTGGCGAGTCCCCATCCTGCCCGCGCTCGAGGGGCAACGCGTGAGGGGGCTCAGCTACCAGCAAGCTCTGCGCTCGCTGCTGGGGCAGCGCTTGGGAGTGAAAAAAATGAAAATGGTATTAAAAAGAAGAAACCCAAAGCATAAGGAGGCCTTATTTTCCATGTTGTGTGCGAACCGTTCCGGATGGTGGAAGTAAGGGCTTTGCAGTGGTGTCGCGTGGGAGTGATGCGTGCGGAAGCATCCTCTGCTGCTCGTTCAGATCCACGCGTGTCATTGCTACCCTGCCTTAGCTAACGAATCGTTAACTAACAAGCTAACTAACTCATCCCAACAGTAACACTCCAAAGCCCTGGAAACCTTCGCCAGGCTGCTGGGGCTGCCTCTGCCCCAGCAAGGAAGTTGCTGTGCTCAGTTTTGCGACACCAGGTAGGATTTTGGAAGGGCTGACAACGTCTTTCCCGTCATTTCCCAACAGCGAGGACGGCAGAGCGTTCATTTTGGAGCCTGAAAATATTGGCCTTGCAGTGCCTTGCCTAGAAACTCCGTGTTTGTGTTTCATCCTGACACGCGTTTATGCCGGCCCAGCGAGCAGGGGCTCCTCCGGGCTGCAGAGCCAGCGCAGAGCCTGGCGCGGGGCGGCATTTCCACCAGCGCCGCTGGCGAAGGCAGGTGCTGTTCCTCACGTTGCGGCCGGAACATTTAAATCTTAATGACTGGCATGGCTGCCTCGGAGACGGTGTTTTTCCCGCTGAGAAACTGCATTAGATTGGCGAAAGGGAGCTCATTTCCATTCACTCAGCAGTCTCTCTAGAAATGACATGCAGTGCTTGAAACTGTTTATTTCCAAATTCAGGCCTCCTCCGCATCAGTCATCAGCTTCAATTACCAGTTTTCCGGAGCCGAGCCATCAGGCAGTCTGACACGAGGGTCCAACCTAATTCCCACCTTCTCCAAAGTCAAGAGCATAATGTGCAGATGAAAAGGTGGAAAATAGCCTGGACTTCATTAGCATGCAGAGCCCGGCTGTTCATTTGCTTGCTGCGAATGGAAGTTCTGACACTCGGCGCCGTCTGCAATATGAGAAAAGTCCTCTTCAGAGTATATGATGTCCTTACCAGCCAGGAAAGGTCATCAAAAAGGCAGGCGCTGACCCTGCTCCCTGCTCTTCATGACTGGTTTATTGATTCCAGGAACACCTCATTACATGCCGGATCAACATATTATTGCCGTGTTCGGCGGCTGAATTGTTTACAAGTGTCTTTATAACCGGCAAAAGCCTTCCGGATGATGCATGACTACACTCATTTGGATGTGACCTGCCAATTATGTGTTATCCGATACGGCGCCGCGTGTCTTGATCCCTGACCGGGCCCGCTGCCCCGCATCAGCGCGGGCCCATTTACTACTTCTTTCTAACCGCTCTTTGGGAAAGTGTCCATTAGCCTGTCAGTCTGTAAATATTTTTTTTTTTTTTTTACCTCCGCCGCAGGCAGCGCGAGCGTTATTGCTCTGTCATTTGCTATGCATGAGGTTCATAATCAGTTGGAGGAAGAGGTTGGTTTTTTTTTTTATGGCGGCGGCTGATAACCCACCCAATTTGCAGTCAGTGTGCATGGCGAGCGGTGCGACTTGTTACCGCGCCGCGTGCCGGCCCTGCGAGAGAGACCTGTCATATTTTATTCAGGCGCAAGCACTGCGAGGCGGTGATTTATTTGCGGGAGGGAAGGCAGGAGCAAATGCCCCCCCGCCGCCAGCCTCTCCCTCCCGCCGCTCAGGCCCAATAACTTACCGCCCAGCAAACGCCTTTTCCTCGTCCACATCTTTTTCTGCGCTCTGCATTCTCAATCTCTGAATATATTGCGATGCGTTATTTATCCTCGGCCTGCAGCCGGGTGACTCGGCGTAGTTTACATGCGCGCAGGCACAAGAATTTAAAAAATAAATCACGGGGCACGACTACTGTTTTAATCTCTCATTACGGGCGCTTCTACGGCTCAATAAAAAAAAAGAGAGGCACAGCAACTCGATGAGCAAGTCCGTAAAGAGAGACGGCTCCAAAAAGCGGCAGCAGGAAAGCAGCTTTCGCCCTCCCGTCGGCACCTGCAGCGGTTTATCCAGCACAAATGAGACAAACATTTCCTTAAATTCGTCTCTGTTTGGGGGACATTCTGGAGAGTGAAGTCAAAGCTCCGCCAAGGAGCCGCCGGGCGCTTGCCCGCCCGGGGATGGATGCTCTCCTGAACCAGACCCGTGGCGACCTCACGTCGATTCTGGGTTTTTGAGCCGGTGGGGAAGGGTCGAGCTGTGCGAGTGAGAGGCAGCGTGTCCCCACGGGACCTTATCCCATGGCGTGTCCCCACGGGACCTTATCCCACGGTGTGTCCCTCACCCCGCCTTCACGGGGAATGAGTACTGGCTTGGAAAAAGTGAAAAAAAACCACCAAAAAAGCCTCCCACAGCACCTGAAGCTGTTTGGTAGCTTGTTTATTTTGTATCTACACCGTACAGCTGCTTCTCTTTACAAGTATTTCCCGCGGGATTGGCTGTGGATGCCCGCTTTTAAAATCCACCGTGCCAGGCCCAAGCATATGAGGAGCTGGGGGATGCCCCGTGCGGGGCGAACGCAGCCGGGGGCTGGTTCCCTCCTTGCAGCACGGAGCGTTCGGGTCTGGGGGCTGCAGAAGGGGAATTTGAATTTCTTACAGCAGCCCATTGAGTTTCCAAAGCAAAAACCGCGGGTTGCGTGTGGTTCTTTTAATCAGAGATGCGGTAAAACCCGATCTCGGGTCAGAACAGCCTCAGGCTCTGGAGACGGCACAGTGGATTGACCTGAATCTGAATTTTGGAAAAGGGTGGGGGGAGAAGGGTCCATTTTCTAGCAAATCCCCGGTCTGAGCAGCCCTGGAGCTGCAGGGGTTGCATATTCAAGGGGCTGACTCACCACGGGGAGCTTTGGGGTGACGCTGGTGCGCTGCGGCGCAATCCCGCGCTGCAGTCGGGTCCCAGCGGCTGCGGCCACGGGATCTCCGTGTGGGGTCTCCCCACAGGAGGGGGGTACCCGGTGACTCGCTGCCCTGTCCCACCCAGCCGGCGGGTGCCGCATTCAGCCGGGCGTTGTTCACGCAGGGATAAGCCTGCAGTGGTTGACTGAGCCACAGACATCCGTCCAAATCTGGCACTGGATCCTTTCGGGCCTGTTTATGTCGTTATTCCCAGATTCCTACTCACCGCCTAAATTTTCTCTTTCAAAGCAAGAGAAAAACCAACTCTGTGACAGCAAACAGGAGAGCTGCATGATGATGGAGAGGAACATTAACCTTTCCTTTAGCCTGAAGAACTTCGTAATCTTGTTAAAATCAACTTTTTATTAATTTTGGAGTGATGCTTAATGCCTGATGGAAGTGAGGAGTGGTGGGATCATCAGGGGAACCCTTTGGACACACCGCTGACCGCCGGTGACGGCCCGCGCTCCCGGCACAGCGCCTGGCCCACGCGGGCAGCACCCCTGGGTGCTGGGGGCAGGCGGCGTGGCCACGTTTGGGGGGCCGCATGCTGCAGCTCCAACGTCCGGACAGTGAGCACGGGGGTGAAGCTGAGCGACCTCAGGGGATGCCACCACCCTACCCCTCGGTGGCCTCGCCGGGAGGCTCGTTAGCAGAAAAATTAGGTGGCCGCCGGATTTATTAACAGCACCCAGTGTGCAAATTTAATTTTCCTCCTCATTGCACTCCAGCAGAGTAATTGGGCGCGCGGTCTGGGGCAGGGACAAAGGACAAGGTCGGTTATTTGTCTGGGAAATACAATTACACGCAGCTCTGGGGAGAGATCCGGACACCGCATTCCCTGGCCGCGTAAAAATCACCCGCGCTCCCCGTGATCCCCTTCCTCAGCGCGCGGCCCGACAGCAAACCCGCGAGGTGTGTGGGGTGCGGCTCTTCCCTGGGCAAATTCATCCCGGCCGGACACCAGTGGGTTTTGGGCGGCCGTCGCCCTGTGCTCCTTGCCGCCGTGCCCTCGCGGCGCCGGGCGGGGAGCGCCGCGCTGGCCGTGGCCCCGTGGCACAGCCGGGCATTCAGAGCTCTGCGCTGAGGAACCTCTGCGGCGCTTGAGGATCAGTGCCAGGTCCTCTCTTCACTTCTTGTCGAGCCTACTCTCAAAACTTGGGTTCCGCGCCCTGCAACCAATTAGCCCTCCCACTCATCTTCGTTGGCCACGCGGTTTCGCTGGATCCCAGCTGGCTCCAGGCGGGTGCCCATCTCACACGTGTCTGCACACGCTTGTGATCACAGCAGAAGCCTCGCTAACAGGACGAGGAATCAGCGAGGGCCGTCCATGCCCACGCGAGGTTCTCGTCCCGCTCGCGGCGGCGGGTGTTGCCCGTGCCGGTGGTGGCTCCTCAGGCGTGTGCGTTGGGAACCACGGCGGGCCGAGCGGAGCGCGGGCGCGGGGCTTCGAGGCAGCGCCGTGGGCCGCACGGGGAGACGCGGAGATGGGCCAGCGTGGAGGTGGGACAAGGAGCCACCTCCATTCCCCAGCGCTGGATCTCCCTGGCCGCAATGGGGCGGGGGGGGCTTCTGTTAATTACTGGTAATGGCTAATTCTGCGTATTGTTATTGCTGGGTTTTGTTGATGATATTTAAGAGGTGGGGAGGGAAAACGCCTGCCCGGGCAGCCCCATCGCCGGAACGGGGCCACAAAGCCGCGACCGCGCAGCGCGGCCCCTGCCAAGCGTTCCGAAACGGAACAGTCGTTGGGCTGGCAGATAATTCAGGAACTATTTGTACGAGCTGTTTATCAAATTATTAACTGCACAGATGTTGTTTGGTTGAAGAGCAGCTGAACCTTCTCTCTGCCAGCCGCGGAGACAAAGGTCTGCGGGAATAATTGGAGATGTGCATGGAATATTAAATTAATTTACTGCTCTTAATTCTTATGCAAATCCTGACCTCTGATAGAGCCTATCAATTACCCTGCATACAGGGAAAAGAAAGGAGAACAGTTTCTTTCTTTTCTTCCCCCCCCTCTTCTTTTTTTCCTGTTGTTCTTCAGTTTGGTTTTTTTGTTTCTTTCTTTTTTCTTTTTTTTTTCTTTTCCTTTTTGAAAAGGAACTTGGAAAAGGAAATATTTGGAGGAGGAAAAAAAAAAAAAGCCATTTGTGGGAGAAGCAAAGGCCGGGATTATTTAATTGAATCTCCCAGTTGCAGCGCGGTCCCCTGGGAGCGGTTTTAAACTGGCGGGGGGCTCGGGGGAGGCCAGGGCCGAGCCAAAATAGCTGTGCGGGCGCGGGACGGGAGCCCCGCGGGCCGGTGGAGCGCGGGGGGCCGGGGGTCTCAGGCCACCGGTAATTAATGGCGCAGGGGAAAGGCAATTTGTTGTCAAGCCTATTGTGAGCTCCCAGGTAAAATGAAGTACGGTTTAATTGCCCCTCGTTAAAATGAGCTATTTTTCTAATATGGAGAAAAGGCCTCATCGTGGGCGCTTTTTTTTTTTTTCTTTTTAATTGGGGCCGTGTGCGCACCGCTCAGTCAGTGTCTGAAGAGCCTGCGGGCCCTGTCCTTTCCCGGTGTTTGCCAGCACGGACCGCGGGCAGGAGGAGCGATGCCACCGGTCCCACGGCGGATCAGCAGCGAGACCGGTCCCACGGCGGCCGCGGTGCGGGGCAGCCCCGCGGAGGATGCGGGGAATCACCTGGGCAGGGGCCGCCGGGGGGGCGGGCGGCCGGGCCGGCCGGAAATAGAGAGGGGAAACACAAGGGATTTTTTTTTTTCCCTTTCCCCTCCCTTTTTTCCCTTTTTTTTCCCCCCTTTTTTTCCCTCTTAACCCATTTTTCCCCTTTTTTCCCTTTCCACCCCTTTTTTCCCTTCCCCCTCCTTTTCCCCCTTTTTTCTTTTCCCCCTTTTTTCTTTTCCCCCTTTTTTCTTTTCCCCCTTTTTTTCCCTCTTAACCCATT